>AFIY01001244.1:0-85210 GCA_000223825.2 Zymoseptoria passerinii SP63 | reverse complement strand
TACTAAAAGTAGTAATTAACCGCTCGTTAAAAAAAGAAGGTTTAGGCCGGTTGGGCTCTACCCGAGATTAGTATACGATAATACGCCGACGTATATATTATAGGAAGTTTAGGTAGTACTTACGTTATCGAGAGTAATAGCTATCCTATTATGTACTAGTGCGAAAAAAATATTTCCGGCCGAGTTTGCAAAGGGATGGTACCTTTGTTAGCGTTTCGTAATTGTCGGTCGTTGTCAAAGGGTAGATGTGATCATCATGAACTCGGGAAAGGAGGCTCCGTCGAAGGAGTACTGGTATTGAACTCGGTAGCTCCTCCAGCGATCCGTATATCTGTCGAAGAGGAGCACAGTCTTGCGACGCCCAGCGCAACGATCATCTCACAAAGACGATCGCCTCTCCGCAGATCGTAGTTCTAGTCTCGGACCGCGCCGCAGAACCCCCAAATGAAGCGTCATGGCCTACATGTGGCAGACAGCGGTCATTGACGGAAGGAGGAGGAGCTGAGTTCAGGGGTGTGGAGCAAAACGAGGAAAATGGACGCCTTCCGCGGGCGACTACGACAGACCAGCAAAACGGCGGTCTGGACTGGTATCGTCACTTCTACGTTGCTGATGGTTTTGAATCAAAGGCCGTACGTTCCCAGGACGGACACCTTGAAGCCTGCTCCCTGTCCTGTTCCTGCCGCTACTTTGAGCTCCTACCACCATGGTCGGAAAACGTGCTCTACCTACCGGAGGGCAACCCCAACGCAAAGATTCCACCAGATCCCTCCGTCCTACCAGTCGTGGAAAGGTCGGCAATCGCAGAGATCTCGAAAGAGGAGCGAGTTACCACAGCGGACGAGATGATGGAAGCTTGAACGGTGGCGCCAATGGCGATGTACGACCTCGTCCTCGGCTATGGCAGTTCAAAGATGCTGCCCGCACAGCGTTGGAGGATAAGAGGAGGAATGAGTTGAAAGTGGCGTTGTTGAATAATGTCAAGAGAGACGAGTTGGAGCAGTATCGCAAGTCGGAAGAGGAGTTAAAAGCAATCAAGAACAAGGCTGTGCGGAAGTTCTATGAGGAACAGAATGAGCGGTTGAACGACTGGTTGTACGTCGATGCTATTGTCATGGCTGTCGCGGACGATGTGCTGGAGTCGATGGATCCGGATCCTGATCGAGATGGAATTAATGAACGTCATGGTGGCATTCAGGACGTTGCGGGTCATATTGGAGAGTTGTTGCCGCAGGAAGAGCAGGATAAACGAGCGGAAGCGGAGAAGAAGGCGAGATGGGCAATCAACATCAATGTGATTGCGAATATCATCCTGCTGGTCGGCAAGATCGTCGCGGCGTTCAGCTCCGGTTCGCTGTCGCTGATTGCGTCGCTTGTCGACTCTGCGCTGGACTTGCTGTGTACGGTCATTGTCTGGACGACCAATCGACTCGTCTCCTGGCGTCTCAACGCCCTGCAGAGGAAGTTCCCGGTTGGACGTAAACGTCTCGAACCGTTGGGTATTCTGGTCTTCAGCATTCTCATGGTCATCTCGTTCGCTCAGATTCTGCAGGAGTCTGTCGAGAAGATCATGCCACTCAAGGGTAAAGCCGAAGCCCTGCCTCCCGTCGCCATCGCGGCCATGGCCACTACAGTCGTCGTCAAAGGCATCATCTGGTTCGGCTGCATACCAATCAAAACCACACAAGTCCAGGCCCTTGCTCAAGACTGCAAAACAGACGTCATCTTCAACACCCTCACGCTCGCCTTTCCCCTCATCGGTTCCGTCGCAAACGTCTGGTGGCTCGACCCTGTCGGCGCCGGTCTCCTATCCCTCTTCATCATCTACGACTGGTCCTCGACCTGCTTCGAGAACGTGACCCGCCTCTCCGGCCAAGCGGCAGAGCCCAACTTGGAGAAGAAACTCATGTATCTCGCCTATCGCTTCAGTCCGGTCGTGCAGGGCTTCAAGAGTGTGACGGCGTACCATGCGGGTGACGGCGTGTGGGTGGAGTATGATGTGCTGTTGGATCCGAAGACGGAACTGTATCGCGCGCATGACATTGCGGAGACGTTGCAGTATTGTTGTGAGGGGTTGGATGAGGTTGACCGGGCGTTTGTGACGATGGATTACAGTACTAGTGGGCCGACGGGGCATGCGAATACGAATTAGAGGGAGGCGTGAGGAAGGAGCGAAGGAAAGCACTGCATCAATTGTACTACCTAGCGAGTTTGTGATGCTTGCTTCCCTACCATTCACTTCTGATCGCTGTGCATGTGAAAGACGTTCGCCCATTCCGATCTACATCATGGTGCCTGAGGCATGCCAACACAGCAAGCTTTACCCAGCATCCCGCTTGAACGCATCATTAGCGCGCTCGGACCCAAAGAGCTTCTTCGGTGGCAGGAACGAAGCTATCGACTTTCCGTTTGAACAACCTCTCCATTCACTTTTGAGGCACTGCTCTCACCCTTCGACATCACACACCCTGACATCACACCATACCGCATTGGAATCGCAACGATACTGCCATTGGAGAGCTTCATCACTTCGTCCCGCGCGCACTTGTCGCGCCCAACCGCAGGCATGGGTGACGATTTACAAGAGCTCTTGCGGCGTTTGAAGGAAAACGGACCAACGCAGTCACAAGCTGGAACACCGCCGTCACAAAACACCGCTCCACAACATCCTCTATGGGCTCAGCGCTCAGTATCTTCAACCGCGGGATTGGTCTCTCCACCAGCGTACTCAAGCGTCATGCAGCAGTCGAGCTCCGCCACTGGATCACCAGCACCTGACACCGATCGAACGAACAACTTGCTGAACCTCTTGAAGTTCAATGGACAGTCCGGCCAGCAGCAGGGCCAGTCTAGCCCAATGGCAAACCTTCAAAACGTTCAGGCAAATCGCCACTCGTCCGCTCAGTCGCCGAGCATCCAATCTCTCCAGGGTCGCGAACAACGCCCACTATCAGCTCATGGCCTCATGTCGAACCTGCAACGTCAGCCTTCTGGCATCAAGCAGTCGCCCATGGAGGAGAAGTTCGTCCCACAGTCGGCGTCAGGTACCAAGGCAACAGGTGCCAACCCGCAGGATTTCCTGCTTGGCTTGCTCTTGAAGCCGAAAGGACAGGCAACGCAGCAATCGCAGCAGCAAGGCGAGGCAAAAGCAGAGATCAGCAATTCGGACGTGGACAACCTCACCCAGAGCTTCGCTGCGGCGAAGGTCGACAATGCGCAACCTCGCTTACAACGTGAGCCAACACCAGTGCGGCAGTTTGGCAGCCCAACCCCCAGCGTCAACCCGTTCGAAGCGCCCCAGGCAAACCAGGCCGGCAAGTTTACCTACGTGAACCCATTCAACGAGCTTCACACATCTTCGCCTCTGAACCGCGCACGCACCCCGAAAGCCGATGCGAACGAGCCAAAGAAGATCGAAATACTCAAGCACCACCGTGATACTACATCATCCCATCATGGCGAAGGCGGAGCACCAGAAGCCAAGATGCGAAAGCTTGGGTCAGATGATACCGCCGGCACTGCACCGATTGAGAACAAGAACCAGAGCGTCGCCGACGCGCTTGAAGGGCTCGGCGAAAAGGTTGACAAGCAGGTGGAGAAGGCGCTCGCCGACGCCAGCGTGCCGGACGCAAAGCCTGCTGCCAACGAGCCGAAGATCAAGAAGGAGAAGTTGGACAATGGCGATGTGGAGTCTAGTTGGGAGAGCGCAGTGGACGAGCCCGAGCCTGAATCAGCAGTGGTCGAAGTCTACAACCTGCCCATGAAGCCTTTCATCTCCGTCCAGGTCAAGGCAGCCAACATGAAGCCCGCACGGCCACTCAGCCAGGACAACTACATGCAGATCGCCACACTGAAGAAGGAATTTGACCAAATCGATCGCTGCCTTGCCACCGCAAGCAAGACGCATATAGTATATGCTCAGGTTGCGACCAAGAAGGACAACGGCGGTTTCCGAATCATTCGTCAAGACAGCGGCACCCACAAGCAGGTGTTCCGCTCAAGCGGCGAGCGTGTTTTCAACGTTCAACTTTGCACGGCCGACCACGATGTCGAGACAGTGCTTGGGACTGGTGTCAGTGGGTCCGTCTTCTGGTCTTCTCTTGCCAAGTCTCGAGGTGACCTGTTTGCAGATGACGATGTCGAGGCTCAAGGTTTCGTCATGCCTGCCGTTCAGACTGTGGAAGAGAACACCTCTGGCTCGCCTGTCAAGACTCGCGCAAAGATGAGCTCCCGCCACCCGGAATATTTCGCCATCGCGAGAGGCAAGCATATCTTTATCATCACTCCTGACAAGCTCAAGGAGGATGCCTATTGCTCGTCCGCGACTCGCAAGGTTGACAGCGAGAAGTACTTCGCTGACCACACCCTCAAAATCAACACTGGAAAGGCTGGGAAAGACTTCTGCTGGTCTGAGGACGATACCGTCATTGCGAGCCTCGATAAGAACGGCCGCTTCAAGTTCTGGGACGTTCGTGAGCTCACTACTCGTGCATGCGATCTGAATGAGGACAAGCATGATCCCGTGGACCTGAACGAGCCGCTGTGGACGATGAACGCAGCCACCTCTGGTAGCAAGCCAGATGAGAAGCCCTCAGTCTCGTCAATCATGTTTCTGGATAAGGATCGGCCCATGTCTAAGGGATGCGCACTTCGATACGTTATCATCGGGTTCAAGCAAAACCACACCCTCCAGCTGTGGGATCTTGGGCTCGGTAAAGCCGTTCAGGAGATTCGCCTTCCGCACGAGAAGGACAGTGATGGCATCTGCAGCATCAGCTACCACCCAAAGACCTGCATCATCACAATCGGACACCCCACTCGTAACAGCATCTACTTCATTCATCTGAGTGCGCCAAAGTACACCCTTCCGACAATGCCTCAAGCTCAGTATCTCAGCATGCTCGCTCAGTCCGATCCTAACCTTGCGAAGCCGGATAGTACCGCCATCATGAGTGGAATTAGAGAATTTTCTTTCGCCAGGATCGGAGAATTGCGCAGTGTGGACATGCTTCGCATTCCAGTCGAGAATGCTGGCGAGAAGGGAACTCGCGAGGAGACGTTGTTTGAGTTGTACGTTGTGCACTCCAAGGGCGTTGCGGGTGTCAGCATCAAGCGCGAGGATTTAGGCTGGGATACAGCGGGCAAGATGGTCAATCCGAAGGACGGCCTCAAAGAGGGAGTCATTGAGGTCACTGATCTAGTGCCACCACAAAAGGCGGCGACTGAGACTCCGGCCACAGCAACTGCCAGCACTACCGGCACCGCCGAGACCGCCGAGAGTGCACCCAGGCGAGCACCGAAGCAGGCCAGCGTTAAGAAGGCTGAGACTGCGAAGGCTGCGACCCCAACAAAGGTGGACATCAAGAAGGAGCCTGTTTCTTCGCCTCTGCCGGCTCCGACCAACGGCATTCCGCGCATGTCTACCCCAGGGCCAGCATCGAAGCCTTTGCCATCGACTTCGACCAACCCACCACTCATCGCAGCCGACTCCCACTCTCGCTCTGCACAGCGCTCGAAATCGCCAAACAAGGCTGCGCTTACGTCTGAAGCGCCCAGCAAAGCTATCGTTGCTCCCACGTCGACTGCTGTCGAGCCGAGTGTCTCCCACGACGGCCTTGACTCTCGCATTGGCAAGCAGTTTGAGTCACTCTACCAGCGCCTGGATGCTGACAAGCGTGTCAACGATGCTGCTGCTGGTGCCAGACAGGATGCTCTTCTCCGGCTTGTGTCGTCCACTCTCACAGAGAATGTGGATGCAAGCCTGACCAAGATCATTTCCGCACGTATCGAGCAGGAGGTTGTACCGGCATTGACAGATGTCACCGGTAAGGTCGTGGATCGTAAGATTGCCGAGTACCTTCCCAAGGAGTTGAATGCTAGCGTAACCGCCACGATGAAGGCTCAGCTCGCGACCACTCTCCAGTCTACGCTCAAGGACAAAGAGGTCCAGCGTGCCATCTCCGAAATCACTGGAAACCACGTCGCCGCCAAGGTGCAGGAGAGAGTCGATCAAATGCTGCAGAAGCAGCTTCCGGGCATGGCGACTCAAGCTTCCCAGAAGATGATTGCGGACCTTGAGAGCAGACTTGGCCAACAGCAGCGCTCGGCTGAGGCTCAGCGCCAGCAGGACAACGCGAAGATTGAGGAGCTTTCGAGCATCGTGCGCACTCTGTCCGACACGATGCAGAACATGGCCGCGAGTCAGACTGCCTTCCAGGAGCAGATCCTGAAGATGCAGCGTGAGAGCAAGTCCGCCCCGCAGCCCTCGACGAACACTGGGAGTGACAGCGCCTCAACTGAAGTTCAGCCTGAACCAGAGGACCAAGATGTCGCCCGCATGACGCAGATGCTCATCGACGGTCGCTACGAGGAGGCAACCATTCAGGTAAGCTACATCTTTCCCACGCATGCGGACAACGATTGCTAACATCATCAACAGTGGATCTCCTCTGACCGTCAAGCCGAAGTCTTCGACAAGCTCTTCGTCCGCGTCAACCCCAGCTACCTTACCACCGTCTCGCCTCTTGTGGCCCTCACCGTCTCCGCAGCTGTTACCTCCAGCTTCGATACCTACGTGGAGCAGCGCCTCGAGTGGCTCGACCTCGTGCTGAAGCACATCGACGTGCGCGACAACGACATCCGCGATGTGGCGCCCAAGATTATGGATGTGATCGCCCAGCGTCTGCAGGGCGTGTACATGCAGATCTCGGAGACCACGCCGAACGATCCGACGCTTCGGACTGTGTCGGCCCTCAACCGTCAGGTCATCGAGATCCGGAGGATTTGTCAATGACTGAGGTCGGCGGATCGACTGGGATTGGGCGTGTAATCATACGATGCAATGGCGATGTCGTACGAGTGTAAATGGGATGGCATTAGCCCGGCGTATCGAAATGCGGTCTCGGACGACAGCTGGCCAGGACTTCATGTGACGAGTCGGCCACAATAGCACGGGGCGTTCAAGCGACATGAATGTATAAAAGTAATTGCCACAAGTCTTCGATGTTCACCCGTGTAGCCGTCGGCCAGGCCTTGTTTGAAAGACAGTCGGTCAGGTAGGTACCTGTGCTCTTTATAGCACGGTCTGTCAAGTTACCTGGACACCTTGATAAGGGGTCCTGCTGACCGACCTGCCACAGCCAGAGTTACGTCCTACTGCTTTACCTGTTCAGGTTCTGAGATGTGCTGCTAAGTTACCTCTCCGCATACCTGTACGCCTAAACAAGCTGGCCTGCTGGCTTATCTGACATGCTAAAAAGCTGTCTTACTACCTTACCTGCTCGCTTTGTCTGTACGGCCAAGTGAGTTGGCTTTGCTACACTATCTGTCGTGCTACCAAGCCGTGCCGTTAACTTACGTGCTACCTTACCTGTTTGTTCCCTTTCCTGTGCGGCTGGAGGAAGGTGGCCAGCTAACTTGTCTATCGTGCTAATGAGCTGTCCTGCGAGCTTACCTGTGAGCAGGATCGAACTGGGAAGCAAGGCGCCCTGCTGATAATTTGTCCTGCTACCTCAACAGCTCAATCACCTGTACGGGGAAGGTGGCCTGCTAGCTTAGCCGTCATGCTAATAAGGCGTACTGCTGATATACCGAACTTGATGACTCCAGTTTTTGGAGGAGTGACCGACCCGGTTCTCACCCTCTATTGTGCCCTACTGTGTCTGGCCACAGTGTCTCAGATGAGCTTTCCCATAGTGGCAGCATCTCTGGCTCCTGCTCCCGTTCTGCAAAGACTCCCAACGCCAATCATGCATACTGGTGCTGTACAAAATGCGACTCCGCCGAGCAAGCGCTTTTCGAACCACCGAATTTTATCCTGAATCGCACCCATTCATAGCGGTGGTCCAGTATTCGCAACCGCCTTCCACTCCACCTTCCCAGCCACATCCTTGATCTCCTGCAATTTGCTCCCCATCTGCACCACGCTGTATCGAATCATCCGCGGATCCAGGCCTAGCGTTCGTCGGACCGTATGTTGTGTTCGCGCGCTGGAGTCGAATCGGAGGATGAAGTAGTGGCCTTCGTGGTATGTAGCGCCCTGTTTCCGTGCGGGCTTCGGTAGGGTGAAGGTGCCCCAATTCGTAATACCGCGTACGACGCCGCCGGCGGCGAGGACGATATTACCGGTGGTTTTGGTGATTCTGTTGGAGAGTTAGACGCTGGTTGCCGTCGCGGATGGAGGAGGCGGACTCTTTGATCTCGTTGACGCTGCGGCCGGGGCGGACCTGTGATTATCAGCAGTGAGCCTAGCGGTCATTGATCACTCCATCGTACCACGCCTATTAATTCGTAAAGCATCGCGATGACTTGGGAGCATGCGGGATGCAAAGAGGTCTCAGCAGGCGAGGTCGAGAAGTCCGAGCCAAGAAATCTTATCGCCGGCGTTCAGCGTAGGGCATTGGCAGCTTGCCCGCGGGGAGTCAGCTCTTTCCTCTTGTTCGATACCACCTCTCACAAACCAGACCTCAAAATGGCAGTCTCCCTGGCCAGTCGCATGTCAATCCGCTCTATCGCCTCTTCGACGGTCACCAAGCGCAGTCGGCCACAGTACTTGCGCCTGCGATCTCAGAAGCCCGCATTCGCGCCGGCCGCCGTTCGGAGCTTCACCGCAAGCGCGAAAGGTGGGACACGAGACGAATGGAGGTCATTTGGCAGGATACTGATTGACACACAGTATGGGAGAAACGCTACACTGAGGATCACGAGTGGGTGGAGCTGGGCGAGGACGGAACGACTGGTACATACAAGCTCTTATCATCGACAAGTGCCGGCCACTGACCTAATCGCCTCGATACAGCTACGATTGGAATCTCCGAATACGCCGCGAAAGCCTTGGGAGATGTCGTTTTCGTCGAACTGCCAACTGCCGACCTCGAGGTCTCTGCAGGATCCTCCATCGGAGCCGTGGAGTCTGTCAAATCCGCTTCCGACATCATGTCACCTGTGAGCGGAGTCGTCCTCGAGGCCAACAACGTGTTGGAGGATAAGCCAGCAACGATCAACAAGAGCCCGGAGGCGGACGGCTGGTTGGCGAAGATCAAGGTGTCGGCGGCGGACGAGATCAGTGCTTTGATGGACGGAGAGGCGTACAAGAAGTTCACGGAGGAGGCTGATGACCATTGAGATGAGTTGATACATGGGCTATGGGAGGACGATCGAGGTCTGGTCAATTCGAAGTAGGAGTCGGGAGGCCAAAATGGAAGGGCACGGTAATTACGAGGTTCTGCCACCCTCGATTCAGTAGGTATGGAATCACTCTGTCAGGGAGCTCACTCTCGCCCCGTAAGTGATATGCTGGAAATGCCACCTAGCAGATCTCCCATCTCGCAGGTATCCTCATGTCGCCCAGTTCGTGTTCACCTACGACGGCGGACTTCACCTGAAATGCGTGATCCGCAATCGCTCCAGGACCCATGCCCGCCCGCCTTCAGCTTCTGAACGAAGCATATGACCGCCGAACTCTGGCCCGCAAGCTTGGCTCCTTGCCCCTAGAGACACTATTAGTACAGCTCCCAAGGCAAAGATAGTGGTCAAAAGCCGTACTGTAGTTTTCACCCCACCATCGTTTGTTTCCTCGCTTTCTTTGCCGTGGTTGATACGTCCTTCTTCACTTTCTGGTATTGGAGGTAGATCGTGGCGCCTGTCATTCTCGCAGCTCGGCGAACTTTGCGATGAGAGTGACGAACTGCGCTGCGGACGGAGGATTGGATCTGAGGTGCTGAGGGAATGGCTCTCGGTGTCTTTGTGTGGGACATGAGGTGGTAGAATAAGTGATGGTGATTCCAGGTGGATCTGCAGTCAGAGGTCAGTTGCTGTGGCAATTTGCACGTTCTTGCACGATATCAGGAAGTTACAGGCGGCTAACAGTCGCTGAGAGAAACCCAGCACAAGGACTTTGTTTGTGTTCGTTGACTTCGTAATACCTTCTCTTGGAGGTCCTAATGTACATCATGATTCGTTTCGTAATTCGTAATTCGCTGGGCTGCCAAACCCATCCAAGTGACCACTTTTTCTGCTGGTAAAATTGCAGAAAGTCCCATGCCAATGTGGAATGCAGTCGTTCTGCTCAGGGAGTCCCTCGTAGTTCTGTTCGTGTGTGTATCTCATGCGTTCACGGCCGCTGACCTTGTCTTCATCCACTCTGCTCGTAGGCCTCGCACTCCTCAATACGCTGAACCATCGACGCCACAAGCTCTTTCGCTCCGTCGACGGACTCTTTCATCTTTGTAACCGCGACCGGATCCTCACTCTTGGCCTCGTCGGTATCCGTAAAGTGGTTCTCGAAATACTCCAGAATGCTGTCAGATCCCTCCTTGACGATGAGGTTGCATGCGTCCGCCCACATCTTGAGTACATCCTGGAGGTTGGTCTTGACGAGATCGACGACTGCCTTGAAGATCGAGAGTTTGCCCGCTTCGCCACGAAGCTTGGAAGAAATGACGTGCTCCCGAGCGCCGTGAAGAGTAACCCTCTTTGCATTGCGCTTGCGTCGGCCTCCAGATGGATGCGCTACTCCGCTGGACGGCTTGCAGTTGTCCTTGCTCAGCATCGAGGCCTCCTCCCACGTTGCCTTCATCGCGGGTCTCAGGTAATTGGCAGTTGATTGAAGGGTGATGAGGTGGCCGATTTGGCTGATGGATTCGCTCAGTTCGTCAAACTCGGCATTTGTCTTCTCCACCACCTCGCGAGCCATGCCGCCCACGTATCTGTAGAATCGAGACATGTCTTTTCCCTGAGCATGCTCCGAGTTCTCCACGGAGGCGCGCAGCTCGTCGAAGGAATTCTTGAGGTCGGTTGCAAAGTCTTTCCGGAGTACTTCAAGATCGTCGATGAGCCTCTCGAAGCCTTGAATGAGCTCGTCGACGTACAGCTCCAGCAAGTCTGCGTTCCAGTCGATATCACCCAGCTTCTTGTGGCCTTTCCAGCTACCTCCGCGTTGGCACACGGCTTTGAAGGTGGCAGCGGGCACGTCGTCACCCCACTTGCAGAGTAGCTTGGTAGCGTTGTCCTTCCAACTAGACAAGTTGTCCTTGACGACCTTCGAAATTCGCCTGCCAAAAGCCTCCATGATCTTATCGGTCAGGTTTTCGGCCGGCTGATCGTATTCCTGGAGAGCCAGCGTAATGAGGTTACGAAGCTCCTCCTTACGCTCCGTATGAGTCTTGTACAGAATGCCTTCAACTCCCATAAAAACGTTCGGTAGACGAATGGTAGCAAGACCCTTCAAGTTCTGAAGCTTGCCATACGTCGGAACGCTGAACAGCTCTCTCCGCAGCGAAGGAACACCGGTACCCTCCAGATCCAAGCAGGGAACATCGGGCGGCTTGTATCCAGCGACATGACGTTGATACTGCGTGTTGGAGATGAAAGTGATTGGGAGGTCGGGCGCATTCTTCGACTTCTCGATGTCCTTCAACCTCGACACCAGAAGCTTCTCGATGGCCCGGCAGCGGATCTCGATGCTGGTCTGCCTCACAGCTGCCTTGGCATGTGCTTCCTGGTTGCGAAGCTCCGTCAGGTCATCGGCCATCTTCACGTAATCGTCCAATTTCCCCTGGACTTTCGTCATCTGCTGTGCAGCTTCCATCTCCTTGATGTCGGCGATGATCAGGCGAACAGTTGCGTCGGCCTTCTTCAAACGGGCCTCTTCATCGACTTCGAGACTTTCTTTCTCATCGTCTGTATGCGACTTCATATCGTCAATCATAGTGATGACAAGGCGAACGTGGTGCATCTTGCCAAGAGCGATGCATTCGCGGAGCAAGTCATCGAGACGTGAGTTGTTCAGGATCCGCTTGTAGGACATGAACACGAGGATGGTGCCGGCCCGCTTCAGGTAGCGCATGGTGTTCTCAACCACGGCGCGGTTCGCGTCGTTATATCCGGGCGTATCCGCAATGACCACACCGGCGTCCAGAATTGGCACAGATTGATGAACTACGACTTTCTGAATAATTGGCCAAGGTGAAGGCTGCTGCTTGCCCTGAAACTTGGTCGGACGTGATATCGACTTGAAAATCCTGTGAAGTTCTGCCTCTTTCTGAATATCGTGGATCTCCTTCTCGTCGCGGTACGCGGATCTTGACTTCAGGAATTGATCTACCATCTTGCTGAGATCGTTGCAGATTCGCTCTTTGGCATGTTTCTTGTCGATCCGCTTTTGGAAGTACTTCTCTGTCTCGTTTGGGTTGCGAAACTGCTCCTCAGAACAGAGCAGATCGGTGAAGAAACCGATGGCGGTATCAAACTTCTGCTGGAGTATGTCTTCTTCGCTGTCGTCGGCGTTCTCTTCGTCGTCCTCGTCCAGAAGGTAGGCTTGAATATCGCTGAAACATTTTGCGATTGTCCTCTTGATCTCATCTTTTGAGTAGTAGATGGCAACAACGCGGTAAAGGCAAGTCTGATCTGGCTGCGCAGCACAGTACTCGTGCGGGACGTAGGTCCCGCGATCGTCGCCGTCATGCTCGAAGGCAGCTTTCACCTGACTGAGGATCGAGTTCACAGCAGAGGATTTGCCGTGGCCGGCCTCACCAAGCACCGCGACAGGGTCAACCTTCGGGTAGAGGCTGGAGGGGTTTTTACAACCCGCAAGACCGCGATTGCCGCACACGACGGCGATCTCGTTGTTCTTGTAGCCCTTGGCCACGAGCTCCTTGAACTCGCCGATCACGAGAGCGCAAGCTCTAGCAGCGTCCTGCTCTGCCAGCTTGAATGACGGGTGGAAAGCTCCAAGACGTGGCGTTGGCTCGTTCTTGACATTGTATGCGGGTACGCAGCCCTGTTCGTCCAGCTGAAAGTGATTCAGGCTGTACGGCGCAGACACAGCATTGGAAGTTGTAGTAAAACGCTTCGGAGGATGCATGTTGATGCTGCGCTCGTTCGACTGTGGCGCCGGGTTGGGCTGCGACTCCTCGATGGACTGCGGCTCCTCGGTGAAATGTGGCTCTCCGGCGATCTGCTCTGGATGTGAGCTATCTTTTCTAGGCTGCTGCTCTGTGCCGGTCTGCTCAACGAAGAGACTCTGAGTCTGGCTGCGGTGCCTGTCGCTCTTGATGCTCGCTTCACTTGAGCTGCGCTTGCGACCCACTCGGATGTTCGAGTCGGACTCGGCACTGGCGCCGCGGCTGCCAGTCGCATCCATGATGGAGGTGAGCTAGTAGCTGATCGCAGTCGAGTGTGGATGTACAGTGGCCAAGGGTGTTGATAGACGCTGATGGAGAAAGGTGGCCCTGAAGGGGATGGAAGGAGCTGATGGTGGTGGATGGTGGCGAAGAGTGTTGGAGTGTGTTGAATGAAGGAAGATGGGTCAAGGCTGCGGTCTTGATGGATGTGGAAGTCTGAGAGTGGAGCCCGAGTGAAGGATGAGCGACTCTGGAACCTTCGCTGTCGACTTTGGCTTGTGACAGCGCAAATTGGCAGCTGATATTCACAGAAAGCATGCAGTCTTCGCCGAAAGCTGCAAGTGCGCGGAAGAAACTCGGACTAGACAGGGAGGCACTTGGACCGGTGCGCGAGAGTCGTATGTTGCAATGATGGCTTTTCGAAGGCGATGTGCAGCGGGTTTGGTATGCAACTCTATGGCAAAGCTGCACCAACGAAGGGCAAATGGTGTGGATGAAGTTGGAAGGGTGAAGGAGAGGTAGAATGTGCGGAAGAGATTGAAGGCGGAAGGTAGATGAGAAAAGGAAGAAGATGAAGGACGTAGTTGGTACAGGTAACCCTCAGCGGCAGAGCACGACTGCAAAATGCGTGAATGTCGCATGTGAAAGTCTCAAGCATGTGAGCTGGACGAGCGAAACATTCACCCACCGACCAGCATGACCATCAGCATGATCGCCGGCATTGCAACGGTCCTTCCACTTGAGCTTCTGCAATCATCGATTCGCTGTGTACGATGATACTATCATCGCAAAAGTGGGTGTGGAAATCATAAGTTTATCCTTTATCGTAACTGTGTATCGCACAGTATGGGCGTGCCGAGCTCCATCCGAAAACAAAAGGGTATATCATTGATCAAGCAAACGCCAACACCCATGTGACAGCCGCAGTGACGAGCAGAGCCTTCAGCACTGGCTGAGCGGATCCCGCAGCATCATTCTGGTAGTACACTGCGCCCAAGTAGCTGCAGGTTAAGCCGCCATTCTTGCTGCGCTTGCCGTATCCAGCTTCCAGCCCACGACCCGGATATGGACAGACAAAGCCCATCGCGGCAGGGCAGCTCTGCATCAAGCTGTAGCAGAGATCCTCACACGGAAGAATCTCCTTGTACGGACCCGGCTGAATGATCTCGTCAATCAGACCATTGCGAGAACGATTCGTGGCAACGTTCGTCAGGTAAGTCTGGGAGAAAGCGTTGCTGCCCTGCACAGTTGGCGCGTCTGGCATCGGTACATAATTGGAGTTCAAGAAGTCGGAATCAAGCATGGAGTCGTTGTTGAAGAAAGGCTGCCCGACATTCCGGATCTGAAGGAAAGGATCCTCGTTCGAGAAGTCCTCGCACCGAGGAATGGAAACGGCGCAAAGCCATTCCTTGTACGCAGCGGCGCAATTTGTGCAGTCCTTGGCAAGCGAGTACTGCGACTCCGACGTTGTATTGCACGGAATCTGAGCCAGGGTCCAGTTGAAAGGCGCCCACCACGTCGTAGTGTGGTTTTCGTAGAAACGCTGCAGGTCCTCGAAGGTTGGCATGGTATTAGGGTTGGTTGGCACTGCGTATGCAACTTCATCGCAGAAGGACATGTTGAAGAGCAGTTGACAATTGCCGTCTGACTTCGTGGAGAAAGGTACAGGCTGCCAGACCTTGCCACCTCCGCCGACCACACCATCTCCGGATGCAGTAGAATTCCCTTCGATCGCCAGAAACGCCCGATAATCACTGGAGCTGTTAAGGTTCGTGATGTAGAACTGTTCCTTCGGCTTCTTGCCTAGACCTCGAGTGATCATACCCATTTGAACATGCGTGCTATTCCCTTGCAGGTCCTTCTGCGAGGCCTTGATCTGATTGTTGCCTTGGACAAAAGACTCCAGGCCACAAAATGAATTCTCCATGCCCCACAGACCGGTCAGATTCGCGTCTGAAGCGAAGATGATGAACGGCGCTGTTAAATTCATCCACTGCTGGTAGATTGGATCAGACGAGTCGGTCGAGGTAAGATTGTCGGTCACCAGGAGCGCAGAATCGTAGTCGGTGTCAACCAGATGCAGAAAAGGACCTGTTGTGTTGACCGAGTAGAAATAGTCATCGATAGAGGCGGCCAATGTGTATGTCCACGACCCTATAAAGCCGTTTGGCAACGCCGGTGCAGATACTGCCATGCTCCAAGTCCCCGTCGCATTGGGCACAGACGCATTGACGAACCCCGTATCGAAAGGATATATCGATTGTGTTTGGTTGCTGACACCAGGTCCAATTCTGGTAGAGTCAGCCGTGTTGGCAACGTAGAGCGTCAGCTGAGGCGGCGCAGCGCTCTGAGTACCCTTGCCGTTCCACGTCGGCTGCATGCAAACATTCGCTGATATGAAGATTGTCCTGTCCGACTCGGTATCCTGGCGGGCTTCCATCTCTCCATTGTCACGCTTCTTGAGCTCGACATGCTTCGGCTTGGTAGGACTTGCATACCGTCTGTCCAGAGCGCCGGGCAGCCCTTGTCCACTTTCTGTATGGTTTCCGATAAGAAATTGGTTGGGAAATTCCAGAAGAGTTGTTTTGCCAGCACTCAAGTCGTATCTTGTTGCTATGTTGTTGCCTCGGATTGTCTCTACCTGTACAGCTCTTCTCGTGTACGTAGATTCATCCTCTTCTTCATCCTCGGGGTTTGGCGTCAGTTGACCGATTGAATCTAAGGAGTCCTCCCAATGAGCCAGACGGTGCTCTCCGTCATTTGTTCTCAGCTTTCCAGTACCGTCGTGGGAGAGCTCAGCAGCGTATGCGAAATGCGGTTGCGCGATGGAGTAGTATACCAAGGCCAGCAATGCGAGTGCCGTCACAGACGCGATCAGGCGTGTCTGAAGCGGCGTGAATTTAGGGCATTGGATGAGCATCGCTGGGGTGTTGGCGGCGTGCAGCGCCAGGCGCCGCAATTATCCTGGGTTCGCCAGCGTTGCGATTCGTTAGATCGACACGGATTGGATGTTGGACGACCACGCGCGAGATTTAAGCTGGTCAAGAAGTGCAATGGCGATAATAAGGAGTTGGGAAGTCCTGCCTTTGGAAACGGGCAACGGGTGAGGTGACGCGCGCCTGCCAATCTAGGGGTCCGGCGCACCGGCCCGAAGTCCGCTGGCCCCCTGTGCCCAAGCGAACTGAATATGAACCTTCTAAATTCTCCGACTCTCCTCAATCTACCAAACCTGCCGACATCAAGACGCCTGGCGACTGATCTACGGGCACTGAGGACCTACTGCCGACTGTCCAACAGCTCTCTTAGTCTACCTGGAGTCAGGAAGCCTGCCAGCTAACCAGGCCGATATTGCGAGACGACCCAATCGTCGATGTCGCCACTCGCATCGCTTACATGTTCCAAGCTACATGCAAGCATTCGAAGCTCAAGCCGAACAAGAGGCGAGAGGCTTCAGCTCAAGAGGCTGAGCCGCATCGCCTACTTACATATGCATTGCTTTGGTCCGGTCTTTAGGACGCGCTGCTGATAAATTGAGCAAAAGCTGGCCGCTTGTAATGCACAGCAATATTGCCATGCATTTTGTTCGGCATGCCATCTCCTCAATCAGCACGCCCAAACGCATGGCTGCATGGCAAGGCTGAATATCAAAGCGCTATCCGTGGACGGTCATGCGCAGCCTACATCGCTACCACTGTCTCGGTATACCGGACCACGGCTATTGGGTGAATAGGCCTCCATCTCGACATTTTGGAGAGGTCGATCCTGTCAGCGCGCATATATTGCCTACGACTCGGCTGTAGAAAGTAGAGTATTCAACAGCCTTGTCCGCCATCTCACTCTTTGCCTCTCTCGAATTCCGACTTGACTTGGTATCTCTGCAGCTTCGATGCAAGATGCGTTTCCTATTCCTCCTCCTCAGCACATTGCCTTCCCTGCATGGGCACAGACGAACAATGAGGGCGCAGGAAACGTCGGCGAGACGGGACCGAACAGCGCAAGCACCACCACCATTGTCGAAGGCGAAATCTCCGTACACATTGTCCACGTCGACGAGCTTCTCAACCAGTTTGTGCCAAATTCCATCGTCGCAATACCGGGAGACAAAGTCATGTTCGAATACTATCCTAGAAATCACTCGGTGATTCAATCTCTGTATGGTTGGCCCTGTCAGCCACTAGCTTCGGTGGAGGTCAAGAAGGCTTCAAATCAAGTATCGACATTCGAGCCATGCTTCGTGGATTCGCTGATGCGGTTTCGATAGGGTTCTTCCCGGCCACGGATGCGAGAAACGTGAGACAGATCTGCTTCCTGCGTGCAATAGTAGCTAACGATTCGGTCAATAGCCTCAGTCTCGGAACCTCACCGTCGAGAGCGCTGCCCCTATCTTCTACTACTGCGGTGCCCCAGGGTCTTATTTAGGCTATGGTATGCTGGGCATCATCAACGCAGACAGCACCACCGACCTCACGAAACAGATCGAGCTTGCCAAAGAAGCACAATATATCCTCGAGCCGAGCGAGACCATGTCTCCCGCTGCCTCGAACTCGCTGTCCGCGCTGGCAGCAACCAAACTAGCAGAGCCGGAAGCACCCAAGCACGACTCTGGGCTGGCGGCAGGTGCCATTGCAGGCATCGCAGTCGGAGGCGCGGCTGCACTAGCCCTCCTCGGAGCCTTCTTATTCTTCTTGCGTCGGGACAAGAAGCGCAAGCAGAACACAAACCGAGCAAAGCTTGGAGCTACCGCGCAAGGGGTGCAGGAGATTCATCACTACTACCACCAAGACCCGCATGAAGCTCGCTACGGCATGCGAAGCGTCAACTCTGCGTTGCTTCCACCATACCAGCAGTACGGCGAAGAGACAGAGGCGAACAAACCAGTCGAGATGCCAGGCTCTCCGCCCATAGATTTTTCGAGGTACGAATACCAGGCTCGGAGTCGTTGAGTCGCAAGTACTAATCGTTCCTACAGGTTTTCTGCCACATCTGAGCTCGGAGGTGATGCTCCGACCACACACGTCGAGCGCAGTACAGTACGCTCTCCGTACGCAGACCTTGGTGGCCTGGGTGTGCGCGGCACATGAAAGTGCGCCACGAAGAATGTACCTATATTATTCAATCGATAGCATTACTTCTGCCGTTCAGTTAACACGTCCTTCCTGCAGCATCTGCGAGTGCGACTACCGGGTTACTGCCAGGTCTGCAATAATAATGGCGGCCCTACTTTCGTTTGCAAGCTTCGACTACCCTGTATACAAGGACGATCACTGCACACGAGGATAAGCGCGAAAATTGACGAGCCCGATGTCATGGATCGTGTTGCAAGCTTCGCATTCAGTCCGCCACTATTGGCTCACATGCCTTGTTTCGCGGATATGCTGCCAATCTAGCTCTCAACTTCCACTTCAAGCTCCTCAAGACGTCAGAATCCGCCCTCTGCGAAGCTATCATTGATCATGCGATGGTCGTGACGCAAAGTTGCCCAAGGGCGGCATCCTGCTCGGACTTGTTCCTCCATTTACCGCTCGCGATGGCTCCGGCGCAGCGCTGTTGCGGGCTGACGGAGCAAAGTTACCCACCGGCGGCAGCTTGCTCGGGCCGAGGAGTTGTGGTTCTGCATCCTCCATCTCCTGCGGCGCCGTCTTCCTCCATCCCTCCGTCTCGGCAAGCAGGCAGTCAAAGACAGCTTTCCGCTGCTCCTTGAGCATGTCGCTGATGCACAGCTCTCCACTCCTGATTACCCGGCCAAAACGCTTCTTTGGCTTTCTGTAGTACTCGCTGTCGAAGTAATTGTGCTTGTCGGCTACAAACACGAGAGATGTGGCGTAGTACCAGCCGGGCAGATAGTCGTTCGTCGGTGACTTGCACGACATCAGTGGGACATCCTCCACGAACGAGATCGCTTTGGTGATCATCTTTTGCGCGCGGTCTTCGTGACGCTTGATGAAGTTGAGAATGGCTCCGTGGCCGGTGTTAGTGCCCATCAAGAACACATGTGTGGGGTCGTCGAGCTCGATGTAATTCTCCCACACGTAGGTCAAGAGCTCCGTCGCCTCGCTGATCCGGGCTTCTGTAGACTCGCTGTCCTTGTGCTCTTGGTTGTTCGAATCGTATTCGGCAACGTGTTTGGGGAGGTTGACATCGATGACACCGAATTTGTGCTTGATAGCTTCATCGACGTACGTCTTTACGAAATCAGTCTTTCTTCACGTCAGCGATCTGTCTGCTCGCGGCAGCAGAGTCAATCATGGGATTACTTACCAGCCAAGTGTTGTGGAGCTCGACCTTGCCTGTCCGAGGGTCCGGTGATGCGATCATCTCCGGAGGATCGTGCAGAATGACCAAGAGAGGCCGCTCTTTGCCAAAGTCCTTCCTGTAACCTGTCAGTCTGGTCTCGAGTTAGGCTGAGTCCATGTACAGCACTCACGTTGCCAACACCTGATTCTCGAACTCCTTCGCCAAGCGCTCCCGATGTACGAACAGAGAAGACATGCCAAAGTCCGAGAACATCGTCTCGGCCTGCCACCTTCGAACTACATTGTGCATTCGCTCGCCTTCCGGAGGTCCAGGCAATGTCATTGCAGGATCCTTAGGATGCAAGGACGCCCAGAATCTGCTCTGTTGACGAAGCACTTGTTTCACGTCGTCCACACCGGTCCGGGTCGGGTTCAGATCTTCGAGGCGATCTGGAGGCTCGCCCATCATCGTCCGTCCGACTGCACACGATGAGCGCGCAATCGCATCCAGATTGTATCCACCTTCGAGACATACTGCCATCTTGCCTTTGGCAAGTGACATTAGCATGTGTGTCATGTGCGCATAACCCGCGGGTGTGACTTTGCACCCTCCGAGCATGTCACCTTCGGCGGCATCGAAACCCGCAGCGACAATGACGAGGTCGGGATTGAACTCAGTCGCAATGGGCATGACGACCTGCTGGAAGGCGTAGATGTAGTCCGCATCTCCCATGCCTGTTTTCGTCCATGGTATGTTGACATTCGTGCCCAGTCCAGCACCTTCGCCGCAGTGAAGATGGTCACCATATGAAACTCTGTCATCTCGGTATGACTTCTCGGGGTAGAATGTGCCTTTCTTATGAACGTGCAGTGATATGTACAGCACATTCGGGTCGCTGTAGTTTGCTTGCTGGATACCGTTGCCGTGATGAACATCCCAGTCGAGGATGAACACTTTTCTGCATTTGTCGCCGAACTCCTTCTGGCAAACCTTGGTGGCAATGCTGACGTTGTCGTAGAAGCAGAACCCTTTTGCATCTTCTCGCTCGGCGTGATGGCCTGGCGGACGGATGACGGCGAACACGTTCTTCACTTTGTCCAAGATGATTGCTCGACAAGCCTCAATCGCGCCTCCAGCAGACAAACCAGCGCAGTATGGAGTGCTGGTGGAGAGGTAAACGGAGTCGAGACGATGTGGTGGGTGCTGCAGGTAGTCCACGAACTCGTGTGACTCTTTCGTACTGAGGCTTTGTACCCAGTTCCAGTGGTTCTCGGTATGAACCAAGCAGACTTCGTCCTTGGTGACCATGCGCGTGTCGATCCGGCCCATGTAGTAGTTAGTCGGTGGAATGACATCGCTTTGTCGCCAGACTAGCCCAGCATTGACGAAAGCTTCGAAGATTGCGTGGATCCGTCTGGGATCTTCAGGGTGCAAGTCTTCTTCCATCGGCTCCGACTCGACATGGAAACGCATGCGCACATCGTAGATAAGCCCAGTCTGCCCTGATGCGTAGGGCAAGGCGTCGGATTTGGAAGGCTTCGGGCCATCTTTGCGCACAGAGAAAGTGAAGTCGTCAGCTTCTCTTTTTAGGCCAGCGCCCCTCAGGGGAGGCGTGCCTCTTGAGCCGTCTGAGATGGGTGCTTTGGGGTAGGGACCAAGACCTGGCTTTCTGAGCAACTGCGTGTCATTTGTGCCAAAGCCCTCGGTAGACTGCACGACCTCTCTGTCGTCCATGAGCACGTCATCGTCGACAGGCTGTTGATCCATCGGACCAAACGGCGAGCTTGCAAGCTGAACAGCTCACTTTGACTGGCGGCTCATGCCTGTGCGGGAGGCACAGATATGCTGAAGCTGTATGTTGAGAGTCAGTGCTTGTTTGCAGGACAGACGAAGAAGATAAATGATAGAGAAGCACGTGCGCTGATGTTTTCAAGGCTCATGGGCTCTTCGCGAACAAAGTGAAAGTAGAGGGGGTCGGTGTGAATTAGCAGCGGTAGTGAGCTGAGAGCTAACTTACCTCGTAGAGTGCAGGCTTGTTCAAAGCCGCGTCGTTGAGCGTGAGGATTCGGGAGCTTGTGAAGATAGATGACCTGCGCGTGTGCCGCGGAGTCATTGAAACGTGGAAGTGGTAAATCGTTTGTTAAGTGAATTTAGAAGGTTAAGAGGTAGTAGTAAATTAGGCCGCGAACTTAGACACACGCTAAAATGAGTGCTCGCGTATTATGTAATTATAAGCTATCAAGGTCTTATCCGACACTGGTATAGTTTTACTAATACAATTTACTATAGTAGCCTTTTAACTATAGTTATAGTAATTTACAAGTTTTCTTTCTATCGGTATCTAAACTCTAGTATATAAATAAGAGAGATAATCTCTATTAAAAAGAGAACTTGTTCTTTTAAAAGATACTAGAATACTAGTAGAATATACAAGCTATTCTACTATATAAGCCTTAACTACTTATATTATCTCTTGGAATATTATTTACCTTAGCCTACTATATATCTTAGAGTAGCCTCTCTAGAAGTATTATTCGAGATGTTATATTATTTGCGGGAGTAACTACAATCTTTGAAGTACTAGTAGGTAATTCTCCTTATCCCCGCTTAAAGTGCACTGTATAACTTAGATTTCAGAGGCAGAGCGAGTAAAGTACGGTCTTGTTGCTACTTTACTAGTCTCGTCCGTCCTTAATAAGTGTCTCCGTCCTCTCGCGCAGACTGCGTATCCTAAGCTACCGAAGTCTGCGTCCCGTAGTGCAATTTAAGCGGCGCAATGGAGGGATAACGGCGATCTGGACACTGGCAAACGGAATATAGTAGGTACTATATTCCCGAAGATGGACCAAACCAGAGCTACGGTGGGCCATATCGTAGTAGGGTATAGAAAGGCGAGAATCCCTCTTCCTTTACATACCTCGACCTTGACCTCGACCTCGACCTCGACCTCCACGCACTCGAGCTCATTACTAGCTCCCACCAAAGTGCCGCCGACATGCACAGTGGACACTGCCCTGGCGCACGCGCTTCTCCTTTGGTGCCACAAGCCCACTCCTTTGAGTCCTCGGTTAGCTCAAACATCGACGTGCTATCTGACAGTACGAAAGTTCAAGCGCCCAAGCCTTCCTTAGAGTGAGCCTGGACGCCACTGCCCATCCGAACTTCAATCGCCACTGCTTCACAACACGCTTGCTGCCACTTCATCGATGCATATTACAATCGGCCTGCCATTTCCCAAGACTTCCAAGGAACCTGCTTCGCCCGGCCACACATCTTGAGCTCGCCCACTCGTGCAAAAATACTGGCGACATCTTGATTCCGCAAACCAAAACCTTTCCAAGAACTGTAGGACTGCGTCAACTGCGAGTCCTACGTGATCGAAGTGACACCAGACGACATTCTTCGAACGAAAGTAAAGCATGGCACCACTGAAGCGGCTGAGCTTATCATCTATGCTTGGAAGGGGGAAAGCTTCCTGGAAAATAGCCCGTTGGCGAGATTGAGGGCTTGGTCTTCGAATGGTTGAAGTCGACTGAGTTGTCCATCGCGAGGCAGTAAGTGTGAAACATCAATTATTGGAAGACGCACATCGAACGAACCGCAGACGCATCCACCTTCGAACGATACCTTGTCAAGATCAAGATGAATTCGAATGTGGCTTGGCACGCATCAGCGCTTTCGCAGCGCATTCACACCCTGATGCAAACTCGAAATCATTTTCGCCCAGTTCCCCCTGATTTTCTTCGTCTGCGTGGGCCCAATCGCCTGATATGTTATTGATACTCAGCCGGTTGCCAACAGACAGGGAGTTTAGCGCCAACAATTCCCACTACTGCAGTGTACCGGAAACGTTGCGTTCACTGCTCCAGACTTCAAGGTTATCATTTATTGATCACAAGCACCTTGACCCGCAGTCACGACGTGCTCGCACGGTACAACTTCCACGAAGCAGCTGCGCGCGGTGGTCTGGGGCGAGCGACATGGGTATGCTCATGCACGCCAGTGAGACCTGTAATATGTGACTTGCAAGCGCCGCCCAGGAGCCTGCTGTGACATTGGGAGGCCGCTTTATTATTATCAGCCATGGCGAGGCGCAGCTCAGCCGCTCAGTATCGGCGGGCTGCATGGTCCAGGCGACAGTTTATGACAACAACCACTTCGTGGAACCTTGTCTTCTCAAGTTCCCATACCTTACTATCTGGACGTATCGACCTTGACTTCGATCCGCTCGTTCAGCTTGCGAGCTGAAATAAAAGTTTCAGTCGTCGCATATGCTTTACACGCAGTGGGCGTCGAATTCATCAACAGTCTATCTCGGCAATGGTCAGGCAGAGAAAGAGTCGAGCAGCCAAAGATGATCTTGCACAAGTCCCTCCGGATCGCTTTGAGCCGTTCTTTGGTTCACCTACTGCCTCTCTCGATCTTCGCCTTTCTGGTCTACATCAACTACAGTACTTCGTACATTGGATACTCGTTCTCATGGCAAGGACAGCAAAACGATGCGTTGTATTCCACCATGAAACAGGTCGCTGCCAAAGCGCAGGAGCTTCTCTGCGTGACGAGGCTGGCTGTTATCGTCTTACAAGCTTTACGTCAGGAGCTGCTGCACGGCGGGCTTCCCATACGTAGGGCTTCTTGGCTCCGGACTTTGGTTCAGTCAGATCAGCACCTTCCGATCGCCCGAGTTTTTTGGTTGCTGCTCCTTGGAGTATCACGTCGCCCCGCAGATTCCGGTTCTATCTCTTGCTCGTCCTAGCCGGCCTCATTGCAGTTGTGATTGGTCCGGCCTCCGCAGTGTTGATGTTGCCCCGAAATCAGCAAGTCCCAGCAGGCGCAACGAGCTTCTATCTAGATGGTATTACCGATGAGATCTGGCCGAGCGCCGTCACCTCGACTGCCGAGCCTACGGTGTGCGCCCTCTCCGGCTCGACTGATTACCCCATTTGCCCCAGTGGTGGTTGCAACTCCATCTTGCACACTTCAGGCTCTAGACCCGAATCAAACGACACACTGTGCGCCGGAGCAACCCAGTCTCGGTCAGCAATTCGCCCCACAATGTCAAGCCAAAGGAATCACGGGATGGCGATACTGGAACAACTTCCTGGTGCAGACTCGCAACACCCACTGCCTCCGGTTCTGTCAACATTCACCAGCTTCAATCGGCCTGGCAGTACCGTAGTCGTCCAGCCACACACGGCGACTGTTGCGTCCATGCAGCGCATAGTCCGTACCTGGTCGGCAATCGCAGGCGCTTCCACGCGCTCTCCTTGGATTCAGTCCAAATGGTCATCCGGGCTTGTAGCTTCAGGCTCTTCGACCAATCCATGGGTGAAGGTACAGTGTAGCGAGGGCCAGAATCTCTCCATGGATGCGGGCAAAGTTGGGTTTCCCTGCCTGCAACCATTCTCCGAGTTTCTGCTTGGACATCCGGGTACATCATTTGGCTCTGGCCACAGATATAGCAACATCTCCCACTTGGCTCGCAGCAGATCAAACCACGTATGCGCTCATTGGACACAACTTGATCTGAAACAATTTGGTGACAGGGAGACTGGCACTCATTCAACGGGACTCTTCATCGAGCTGCCGTGGAATGGCGAGTCTCGAGTCGGAGTTGGATGTGCGATCGTGGCCTCTTGGCACAACAATACGATCTGATCGCACCGCCAATTACGATGCATGGAGTGCCGCGATCACTGGCATGGAATTCACCTGGCACTCTCCCGGACTCGTAGAGTCTGCAGAATCCCCTACACCCTACACGAACCAACCCATCAGACTTGATGAGAGCTGGCTCAAACTCTTGACACCACAGCTTGCGTCGGGCCAAGACAACGGTACGTCGGCCATGACCACTCTCGAAGACCTCCTCGCACGCGTGAGAATCTCGGACGTTGTGGGCGATCTCGAAACCCGTCCGGGCATGTACTACGATGGAACGAGGTGTGTATACGGGATGCGGCCCTCCGATGATACCGACACACAGCTCTGGAATGCGAATGATTGCCAGGTCGGGACCGTAGGGAATTACGTGCAATTGATCGTTGGCACCCTAGTCGCTGACGGCCTTTCCCGGTTCGGCAGTCACCGCGCGTTCGACAATCTCGGCCTTCCGCTCCGAAAATGGTCGCTGCGAAGACCTTAGACCTTCAACTCCTCCCTGCTACTCCACGATCTTCCCGCGTCAAAAGCAAACCTTGCATCGCAATGGCTATTCTTCTCCGTGAATGGCTGGGTCTACTACGCCTCCGAAATCTCAGACTATCTTGCCCTTGCTGTCGTCTACGTCTACATGCTCCTCGCAACTACCCATGTGCTATGGCTACTCTACCCAAAGCACTGGGTCTCATCCGGTTCATGGGACAATCTTACCGAGCTCCTGGTGTTGTGCAAGAATTCGCCGCCGTCTGTGCCCTATCGGCTGGAGAACACTTCTGCAGGCATTCGCCGCCTCAGTAGTTTTACGACCATAGTGAAGGTGCGAGCAGTGAACGATTCGGATGACGTTGATGGGGCGGATTCAGCGGATGAGGGGCGGAAAACGGGCAAGAAGAGAGTCGTACTGGTGGGGGAGCACCCCATGAAGGCACAAGATGAGATGAAACTCGCCTTGCTCGGGGCAACGACCTGCGCTACGGTTGCAGTACCTCTCTACCAGTCGACTGCCAGGAGGAGATCAGGCGTATATGAAATCGTTGAGATCAATGCCCGATACGGGTGATGGGGATCAGATGGAGGATGCGAATCGCGAGGTAGGTAGCATGCAAAGGTTAATTTGTATCTTATCATTCCGTCTGCGTCAATGCGCTACTTCAAAGCGTCTGGAACTCCGACAAACGCGTGCCATGCCCGGCTCTGCCTGTTATCTGTTATCTTGGCACACATATTTGCGCTCGTGGGGACAGACATTGCTAAAGGAGAAAGGCCAGAGAGCGGACCTCTCAATTGTGCTCCAAGCTCTAGCAGGACACAACGACCTTGACTCCACTTACGCCCGCCTTGAGGACATCCAGAGCCTGGTTGAGACCGCCAATCCCACCTGGAATAATCTGCACTCTCGGACTCGGAACCACAGTCCCCGACGCCAGACCGTCTTTCAGCCATCCGTGGAAGCATTTGTAGATGTGCTTGTTCCTCTCGTCGGGATCAGTGGGAGGGAAGGTGAACTTGATCTCGGTGTTATCAAGAGATGGGGCGTTCTCCGGTAGCAAGGGAGCATGAGCGACTCCGGCGGGTTGGTCTCCTTTGGTTTCCTTGAGAACGTCCAAGGTCTGCTGTAAGGCATTGTCCACGACCGTATGAGCTGTACGAAGGAGAACTCCATCCTCTTTGGCTTTGGCTGCAATGTCTTTGATCACGGTAGGTGACTTGTAGTCGAAGACAGCGTCTGCTCCTAGGCTTTGGACGTAGTCCAGGTTCTTCGCACCTGCGGTGGCGTAGACCGTGAAGCCGAACGATTTGGCTGTCTGCACAGCGAAAGATCCAACGCTGCTTGATCCTCCCCAAACCAAAATGGCCTCCTTATCCTCAGGCTTGAATT
Organism: Zymoseptoria passerinii SP63; assembly: GCA_000223825.2. Taxonomy (NCBI): domain Eukaryota; kingdom Fungi; phylum Ascomycota; class Dothideomycetes; order Mycosphaerellales; family Mycosphaerellaceae; genus Zymoseptoria; species Zymoseptoria passerinii. The sequence continues at coordinate 58,315 of AFIY01001244.1, read as the reverse complement.
TCGTGTCGAGTGGCATGCCGATGGACGTGTACGCCGACAATGCAGTCAAGACAGCCAACGGCATGATTGCACCCTTCTCGAACGGGATGGAGTCAGGCAGGCCGATGACCCCTTCGCTGCGGGCGAGTGTGAACTTCTGAAAAGCGCCGTGGTCGGGAGATCCATCTTGGTAGAAAGATGCGGCGAACGCTAGGACGCGCGCTCCAACGCGAGGGCTGTCGGATGGGTCGACGTTGGATCCGTGCTTGACGACTATGCCGGCGACGTCTTCTCCGAGAACAGCGGGAAAGACACCAGGGGGCTGGTAGCCTTTGTCGCGCATGTAATGGTCCACGGGATTGACTGCGATGGCCTTGACTTCAATGAGGATCTCGTGAGGTCCAGGCTCAGGTGTGGTGCGCTGGACGAGCTCCAGCGGAGTTCCGACTGAGGTGAGGACGGCTGCTTCGTGTGTGCTCGGCATGATCTCGAATGTGACAATGGCGGAGCTGGAGACTCGTCGAGTTGATTGATGTGGGCAAAAAGAGAAAAGTAAGATGTCAGTCCTACCTTGTGCCCAGCTGATGCTGCAGTGCTTCGTATTTACGGAGTTAGGTTAAGTCCGATTCCTTCCACCGGCTTCGTCTGGACTGAAGACATCCAGTCACGACTAAGGTACGGTCATTCTGGAGTTGTCCCTCCCCCCTCCCTCCATCGCTCCGCTCAAGGTGCACTGCACGACTTGGATCCCGGAGGCTTGGATCGCCTAAACGGTCTGAGCGAGAGAACGAAGGTATCGCTGCTTTGATAGTCTCGTGCACAAATCCTCCCTTCACAAGTATTCCCATTCTCTCGCGCAGATTTGCACACTCCCAAGCCACCAGGTGGAGATCAGACAGGATGTGAATCTTTCCCACGTTGCAGAGATTTAGGTGGCAGGTATGGAAACAAAGGAGGATGCGAAAAAGCGAGCATGTCCACTCACGACAAGAACAAGTCTAGAAGCAGGCACAGCTGTTGTTGTCTCCTCACCTTCAGTGGTGTTGTCGAGGAGCAAGGGAGGAGGGAGAAAGTTGAAGGTGGCAGGCAATGCGGTGGACGACGGAAGCAGACTGCCGAACTTCACCCGAGGTCATCGTTCAACCGAACGGAAAGACGGATCTCTCCTCCTTATCGTGCCTCACTGAGTGACTGAGAGACCGGATAAAACAATGATGACGCTTCACTTTCTACATTCTTATCGTCTATCGGCGCGACTGCTATCGGCGACCAACGATAACCTGCCAAGACCAGGCTAGAATAGATGGCGGAGAAGCTTCACTTCACGTCTGCTCTGACCTGAAGACAATGAAGCTGTACAATCTATCGAGATCGAATGCAACGTGCCGGCCCCCGCCAAGGTGGTCCTCCCTATCGACCTCGTCTCTTTGGATATGCAGTCCCCGCCGATGTATAGCGTACGACCTGCTGCGAGCGCCCGAAGCCCCTCTTTTCCCATGCGGGCGGCGTCCCACCTCATCACTCAAGCTTGATTGCCAGACTTTGAGGCCTTCTCTTTAATCTCTCTACTACTACTTCATCGAACTCTTTGACTACTTCAGCGCAGACATGGCTCTTCCAACAGGAACATCCAGCGGATTCCCAGTCGCAGCACTGACTGTGAGTATGACCTTGGCCCTCTGCGAATGAGACCAGCTATACTGATGCCCAGGAACACAGGCAGACCTCGCTCCTAAACTCCCCGCCCACAGTTCGATCCTCTTCGCCCAGAAGAAAGCCAAGAATCTCTCCTTCGAGACGATCGGGAAAGAGCTCGGACGTGAGGAAGTCGCAGTCGCAGCCCTCTTCTACGGTCAAGCCAACGCAACCGACGAGGATGTGACAAAGCTCTGCAAGATCCTCGATATCCCCGAAGAGGTTCTCACAAAGACCGAAATTACTTCGCTCCCGGATCGTGGTCGCTCGATGGAGATGCCCCCTAGAGAGCCGTTGATGTATCGATTGTATGAGATTGTGCAGAACTATGGGTACGCGTACAAGGCCGTGTTGAACGAGAAGTTTGGTGACGGCATCATGAGTGCCATCTCGTTCTCGACCAAGGTGGAGAAGGAGACCGATGATAAGGGTGATTGGGTCAAGATCACTCTGCGTGGAAAGTGGTAAGTTGGGACTTTTTGTTTTTCTTTTTTGGAAAAGCTGAGGACCACTGCTGACCTGGCGATTCAAGGCTCCCGTATACTCGCTTCTAGATTGTTGTTGCTGTATCCATGGAGACTGGAATTCTGTACTCAGTAGCAGGACCGTAATTACCAGATGAACATGATCTTTACTCGTTCGAGAGAACGCGAAATACCCTGGCGTGCTTCCTGCAATGTTCGCTTGTGTATGCCTAGTGGTGCTTGTACTATGGTCAACAAATGTAAGTAGAACTCTGTGCGCTTCTGGGACACGCTGAGTGCTGATAGACTTGGCCAGGTCCGAATGCTCGATATGAGCTCGGTATGACGACCATCCTTCCACTGTCACGTTCTCAGCCCATATGTTCTATCACAGTATTCAGCGCACTCAAAGCAGTTGGTAAAATCGAATTCGCCGCTGTCACGTAAGCTTGAGCTTAATGGTCACATATGCGACGGTCTCTCCACTGACGAAGTCTTCACGAAGCAACACTGTGGGCTGTTGTAATAGTTCACCAAAGATTCGCATCGAGATTACTCCTACCACGATCAATTCGGTGACAAGAAATATCATATTGCTGCTGTATCTGCCCTCTACGCCCTCACATAGCCTGCCTCCTTGATGCCGCTCAAACTGCACCACAGAAGTCGGACTTGGATACCTTGGAGTGTACCGTCTGCGCGAGAGGACGAAGGCAATGGTCACTGATGAGATTCTATCTCTACGAGGTCATCAAAGCAGCAACATCACTCCCGCTCTCCGATTCCGTTTGTCCAAACCAGGCCACTGCACTTTGAGCGGGCCACGAGGTAGTCTCGTGCATTGTTTGCCGTTCAGCTGAAGTTTTGTTGTGAAGAAATTGCTGATTGATTCCATTGACAGCTGAAAGCCCGACCTTCATCGCTCTCAGCAAACAGGCAGCTGCGACTCACCAAAACAACCGCGTCTTCCTCATCTCGAGCACCAACCTTCACCACTGAACCACTCACGTCCAACACATACTATTCAAATACACATCGCAAACATGTCTCAAGCGACGAGCAACGACGCTGGCGGGAAAGCCGAGCGTATCGCTCACCAGGACAAGCCAGTCACCTGCACCATGGAGTGGTGCCAACATCGCTTCGACACACTGGTGGACATGCAATACCACAAGAAGCGAGACCCCGACCACTTTTTTTGTAAGCGCTGCAATGTGGATTGTGAGAATTGGGAGGAACTCCGTGCGCACAAGATAGACAACATGGCTCCTTATCTCGAGGGCCGGAAAGCGATTGATGAGGACCTGAAGCACATGTAAGACTCAACCGCAGAAGGCCTGGACTCCGACTGATCATTCTACTTAGAACCTGCGAATTCTGCTCTGAGGACTTCAAGAGCTTCGGCGGCAGAAAGAGGCATCGCACTCAGGTAAGCGCTCATCCCTCTTGATCACCCTTCTCACAGACTAAATCCTGGCTAGTCACATCCCGCGAACCAAGACATTCGCTGCCCGGGATGCCCAGCAACATTCATCCGAGCAACATTCTTCGTCGATCATCTCGAGCGAAACGAATGCCCGAACATTCCAGCACTTCACTTCATCAATCGGATACACCACAAGTACATCGTCAAGCAGCTGCTCGAGGGGGCGCTGTCTTCCATGGAGGGCACGAGCCACGGACACGAGCATAACCTCAGACCAGGCGCCATTACCGATGGCGAAGAGACTGCTGACCAAGAGACTGGCGGAGTCTCCCTTCTCGACGATCAGAACGAAGCCCAGCTGAGTGGGTACAGGGCCATGGACCCGGAGACTTCTGCTGGATCGAGCACAAAGTCACCACAGCCTGTACAAGAGTCTTGGCCCCGCATGCCGCAGTCGGTCTCGACTACAACCGCATCCATGAGATCTATGTCGATCCATGGCAGAGCGACTCCTGTCGGCACGAAGAAGGGCATCCTCAAAATGCCCCAGAGGTCTCATCCAACCGAGCCGCAGACCGGTCATTCCCGGACCTCTACAGTCTCCAGCACCCGGAACGGAAGTGTGACATCGTCCGAGGCAACGACCGTGGCAGCAAGTGAGAGGCCTCGCCAGATGGCTTGGAATAGCGGAAAGACTGCAAACTCGCTTTTCCCAGCAGCCAAAGAACAGCAAATCGTGAACCCCGGCGATTGGGGCGGCTACCTTGTGGCCACCAAGAAGAGCAACGCAGAAAGACAGGTCGAGCAACCGAACATGTTCAGGAGCCATTTCTGGGATTCACAATCCAAGGACTACAACGTCGACCAATTCTGGAGCAAATTACTCAACGCCTACTCCTGCCCTTTTCCGAGCTGCGCCGACGGAACAGGAACGTACTCAGCAGCGAGCGACATCGACGCCCACATCAGACTTGCTCATACGTTGACGTGCTTCCGATGCCCTCTCTGCCTGAAGCGTTTCGATAGAGTGGCCAAGCTGGTGGGGCACATGGAGACCAGTATGAAGTGCCGCGTCAAGCACAGCGATCAGTTTGGTTCAGTACGTCGTGTTCTCCTTTCAGTGTTCGACATGATCGCGCGTGTACTAACGGACATCGCAGGTCCTCGACGAGATCACTGGAGGCTTCCTCAAGTCGAAGTATGTCGGCGAGCCCAAGATCTATCGCCCAGAGACTGCGTTGGTCAAGCATGGCCAACCAAGCGGCGGTGTCATGGCGACGGTCTTCGAGGCCAAGCACCCTGACAAGAAGTGAGTTTTCCAGAGATCATAAAGACTGGTCCGCTGGCACGAAGGAGATTTGCTTTGCGTCGAGAAATGCGTTTGTGATGAGGTCGTCTTTGGGAGGCTCGAAAAGTTGAATTCCGATCTTGAGAAGCATCGCACGGGACTAGGACAAGAAGTCCACTTAGGGGCGATTGCGACGATGACACTATCCTCGAGATGTCAGCATCTTCAATGCGCTGAACTGAACTGTAAACTAGCGTGAAGTGAATCGGCAGTACCTCCATGTGAATTTGCAAGTGAATTATCGTCCCACCTCTTTGTTTGCCGGTGACGCACGACGCATTGGTCGAGCCGTGGAAACACGTCTTCCCAGCTTAAAACTTTACGACCGCGTTTCTCTTCTCTACCACATCTTCATCCGACTTCCAAACATCACGATGTCGCGCACCAAGAAAAAGCAAAAGCTCGCGCGCGAGTCCACCGCCGCTCACGCTCCCTCACAAAAGGTCGACCGCGAATCCACCGCTGCATACGCTGCCTCCCAGCCACTTTTCGACGCTCTGAGGAATGGAGCCGCAAACGTCGACGTCCAGCGCGACAACCTCGCAAAGGCCCGGGATGTCGTGCAGCAAGTGCACGTTAAGATCGTGACGGAAGATGCGCCGAGCCACGAGCAGTACATGGAGAATATTGTGGAGGCATGGAAATCGGCCACCGAGGTCTACTGCGAGGTTTTCCAGCAATTGACGAGCATTACCGCTGCGGAGCCGAGTGAAGGCAGAGAGGCGGGTAAGGAGCATGAGCAGTTTATGGATATGCTGGATGCCGCGCAAAAGGCGAGGGACGCTGCGAAGGCGTACGCGCCAGGCAGTGCAAGTGCTGCAAGTGCTGGAAAGGCCGCGACGGTTGAGAGTGATGATGAGGGAGAGGAGGAAGCAACTTCCGTCAAGCCGAAAACCAAAACCACCACGACCGCTCTATCCATTGGCAAGGCGAAGAGGTCGTTTTCAGAGCTCAATGTCGAGGCTCTCCCACCAACACCGGCTACGAACGGTCACAAGCAGGCACGGTCGGACCGCAGAAAGTCCTGGAAGATAGCCACCGAAGCAACAGATAACATGGTGGAGCCAAAGTCGCAGCGCAACATCAAAGAGCCAGCACCTCCAGAGTCTGCGGCGGAAGCGACCAGCAAGCCTGAATCCGCAGTGAAGTACGAAGATGTGTCCCACGAGGTGGAGGCGCGGCTCAAGGCGAAAGCGGAAAAGGCCGCCGAGAAGAAGAAGAGCAAGCTCAACAAGGAGATGAAGCGGAAGAGGGAGAGCGGCGACTCGTTCGTGGCAGTCGCAGAGGAGAAGACTCACGAACCAGTTCAGACTGAGGCCAAGGTGGAGAAGCCAAAGAGGAAGAAGGCGAAGAGCGCGGGAGCTGGCGTGGAAGACACATCCAAGCATACGGACAAGGCAAAGGAGAAGAAGCCCGCGGCCACCAAGGCGGACGTCAAGCAGGAGAACCATGTCCCGCCCAAGGAGAAGCCCGAGAAGCGCAAGACGGACGTGGAGCAGGTGGAGGAGGGCGAGAAGCCGGCGGGCAAGAAACGCAAGAAGAACAAGGGATTCTAGCAATGGCGAGCGGACTTTTAACGAGTAGTGAGACATGAGGACACGAGGATACGAACAGCGCGGAGCCTGCTTTACGATGCATGGTGCAGCACACGGGAGGAGAACTGCCGTCCGGAGATAGACCTGGTAGATAGCCGTTGCGTAAAGGACGCTTGAGCTCTACCAAATGAAGACTTTCATGGACATGCATTGCGGTTCGTCGCGTTGTACGGACAGTTCCTGATATTCAACGCTCTAGCAGAGTCATAATTCTTCGATTTTGTAGACACGTTCCATGATCCAACACCTCGCCGGGCATTTGTTCTGTCTATCCCGTGAAGGGCATGCATTTTCTAGCTAGCCTGTCAAAAACTCGATCATGATGTACCGACACCGTTGACTCTTTCCTCCTCGCGGCTGTGTCTGCGCCTTTACTTGACATGACTCTCCCGGTCGCCCATCAGTGACATTGGCCATGCATGTATGCCTGCCGTACTGCAACTCATCCTTCAAGAGCATGCAATCTCCATGTCCTCGATTTCGTGCTCCGCATCGGCATCGCTGCCGAGAGAATCGTCGTCATTCTCCGCATCGTCCTGCTCGCCGTCGACCTTCAAACCCAAGTCTTGCGCAGCCGGAGCATCCTTCGTAACGCGATGTCTCTTCTTGCTGACCATTTCCGACTGGTCTTCGTCGCTCGCCTCCGAGCTCAGCACGTCGTCGATGGCCGTGGCCTTCTTGACGTCAGGCTCCATCACCGAAGCTCGACGCTTTGCGGCCGCCTCCTCTTCGGCCTTGATCCGTTGATCGCGTAGAAGGCGACAGACGTTGTTGATGGTACGGGTATCACGGACGTCACTGCCTGATAGTCCGAAGTGCTCGTTGAATTTGTCCGTGACATCTTCCAAGAGGTGCGAAGCTGCGCCGGGCTCCAGCATGGCGTTCTCGAGCAGCCATGCACGCTGCTCGGTGGTGTACGTTCTGTGCATCTCTCGGAGTTTCGGCCACTGTCGGCGGCCCATGATCTGGGTGCGCCACTTGTTGAGCTCGGCGATGCTGGCAGCATCTGACCAGTCGAACTCTTCGTCCACGGGCTGGTATGGGTACCAGCGTGTGTCATAGACGCGGAGCTTGTGTGATTGGTGCGGTTTGTCTTGCTGCGCTGGAGATCGGTCGAGAGTGATGATCGTGCCGTGAATCATGGCAGTCATGTAGTGAGCCTCTCCAACTAGACCACGCTGGTCGTTTGGCGAGCCAGGTTTGCCGCCATTCAATGGACTGTGTTGGAGCATCGAGCGCTCATCCCAGCCGTAGTCGTGATCCGGAGGCGGCAAATTGTCCGCAAGTAAAGACACGTCTGTAGAAGAGCCTTTCGCTCGAGCTTTGATGGCAGCTGCCCCAGCAGGTGGAGATTCGACCTGCGCGACGACTTCCCACACGAGCGTGATGCTTTGTGTAGGGTCTTTGTCGTGTGGGAGTCGACCCTTGTTGATTAGGAACTGGAATTGCAGACGCAAGTTGAAAATGGCTTCGGCACTCGGAAATGGAGTGTCAACAATGCTGAACCCTTCGCCATTACCGAACAGCTGCGCTGCCTTTTCTCGAGAAGCATCGTCGGCGAATTTCCAGACGCCTTGGCCCGGCGGCTGCTGGGACGGGTTCCAGTGCCGAAGATTCTGAATCCGAGGACCTTCGTACACTTCTGGCAGCTTGTATGCCATCGGCTGATTTTCCGCGTGCCAAACGACTGCTGGCGCTTCCGTGCGAGCCATGCCTTTTTGACACAGGCCGCGCATACGAGCAGCTGCCATCTCAGCTGGGTCGAAGATTTCGAGAACCTTGGCCCGCGGCGAGTCTACTCCTGCCTCCAGCCAGTCCCAATGTCCGACTCCTTGCGGCTGCGAGCTTGGGTTGACTCGCTTCCCGCGCTTGTCGCGCTCGGCCGAGTCGATGAGCTCTTGGCGGTACCCAGCATTTGATTGTGGAAGCTGAGTGTCGCACGATCTTGTGGGCTCCTTGATGATGTACGATGACTTGAGCTCTCTGCTGGTCCAAGTAATCTCATCAAACGCAAGCTGCGCTGACAAGGTAGACGGCGGGTCGATCACAATGTAGCCGCCAGAGACGACGACTGAATACTCCGACATGAGCAAATTGGTAACAGGGAAGTTTCGAGCTAACTTCAGCTGGTGTTCTTCGCTCATGTTGAACTTGAAGGAAGCTGGCGCGCCATCGCCCATGGGTTGCATGGGAGCCGTGGGATAGCGGACTTCGAGGTATTGCCGATGAGCTGTGTCTTGGATGCCGACAAGAATCTGCTCGTAATTCGTGACAGACATATCCCGATGTGCTTTGCTCATGAACCAGCTCGGAAGTCCACTGTCGAATAGGTATATCGAGTAGAAGTCTGTCGAGTAGGGTTGAGGACCGTGAAGTGATTCTTGACGTGGATGGCGCGCCCATAGTCCATCTTCATCGCAGATCGCCACCAGGTCGGGTGGTGATAGCAGGATAACAGTGCGCGGCTTTTGCTCGCCCACGAGATGGTGCTCGAATTCGTATCCTTCGGGAAAGCGCTGGTAATGCGCAAGCATGAGTCTGCGCGCGCAAGCCTCATTCAGCAAAGCTCGCTGCGCTGGCTGGTCTCTGCTAACTGGCTCACCGGTCAGTGGGCGAACTGGTGAATAAACGCAGAGCTGAGCTGCTGTCGGAGCTATTTACCTTGGTTGCCGTCGCCGAGTTCACCATACGTGCGCAGAATGGGATCTGCCTCGATCTCTGTGAGATGTTCCGCCATTGCGCAATGCTAGGAATTCCACGTCAGTTGAGTTCTTCTCGTCTGATGCTACCGATCAGCGCAATCTTGCGCTTCATCTGGAGTGCGCGTTTCTGGAGCACTCACCTTGAGAAGTATGCGACTACTGCGCAGCCGGAGGTTGTGGATGTGGTATCTTGATATAGCTTTGTGCTGCTGAGGTGGGTAATACCGAAGTCGTACACTTGCGAGGAAGTGCAACCAGAGACGACACAGAATTTCGTCTGTGTATAAATTCTCAAGCCTGCGGAGATGACCGTGATTGCGCGTCAAATGAAGCAGCGTTTGCTTGTTTGCCAATGCAGCCAAGACAAGTATGGCAACTGGACTTCCTTTTTATGAACAAGAACATGGCCACAATCAGGCAAGCTTCCTCCAGTCGGAGGCATTCCCGTTCCACGCAAGCGAGCAAAGAGTGTGTGCGCATTCACTTGTTTCTCTTGGGGCCATTGACCTTTCTTTGGCGGCAATACAGCTTGTGCAGGCGCAAAGCTCGATCTGCGTAAAGCTGAAGGAATCAATGGCGATCGTGCGCCTGGAGCAACGCACATGAACAATAACAATGGCCACTGATGCGTTTTAGTTCTCCAACTGGGCCAGAGCAGGACGGCAGTTCCCTCGCGCTGCTGGCCACGTATTTCGACTCGGACTGTGTTGTCCAGTACCAAATCGAGGGCGGAATGATCGTCATGCAGTAGACACTGGCCGGACTTTCGCCTCGGGTGACTCAATTCCCCGAGATCAAATGCTGACGACTGGCATGCATGCCCCATCAATCCTCCACAAAGTCTTTGCTGCTCTTCTTTCGCCGTGTCTTCGGCTTGACAGTATCATAGCGCTCCAGACGACCATTCTCGTTGCCGTTCTCGAAGACATCGCTGTTGACCTGGGGCCACGCTTTGCAAACGTCGATCTGATCGCGAGGATACATGATCTCAAGTAAGCAGTAGATCAAGTAGTCCACGACCACAACGATCACGAAGAGCTTGCCGGCCCATACACCACAGCCGAAGTATCGTTTCAGTCTGTCCATCAGTGCGAATGAGTGGTTTTGCACAGGCTGACCGTACTGGGTCCACTCCTCGTCGTAGTATCCTTCGTTGTCTTTGGCTGGCGGTGTACCTGTGATGAGATCGTAGACCCTCTCGGTACGTCGTGCAATATCGGACCAGGAGTACATGTTCTTGACCAAGTCATGAAACTTGTCTCTGCGAACATTGCGGCCGGTGAGAATTCCAACGGCTTCTGTCACACCGCGCACGACATCTTCGACCTCGGGAAGAACAAAGACTGTCATGTTACCAGGCAGAACTTCTGGCACTCCGCCGACTCGAGTAGCCACGACCATCAAGCCACAGCTTGCGGCTTCGACGAGGACTGTTCCGAAGGCTTCGGTGAGTGAAGTGGAAAGGAGCAGATGACCTCGGACCATCACATCGCGGACCTCTTCGTGTCGTATGCTTCCCAGTAGAACGACTCTAGGCTGTCCCGTCGGCGTGTAGACGAGCTGCTGCGGGAGTGAGTCCAAAGTCTGCTCGAGATCAATCGCTTTCGGGCCACTCCCTGCAATGATGAACCGTAGATTCGGATGCAGCTGAAGAAGGAGCGGTAGCGCCGAGATTAGCAAGTCCGTGCCCTTGTTGTAGAACAGTCGAGAGATGACGATGATCGTGATCGGGTCACCAGGACCGGTCGGCTGGCTTGGATCGGGAGGGCGCGGCAACAGAGCTCCTTTGTCGCTTTGTGAGTCGAACGCTTTGGCCTCGTGTGGTTGGAATGGTCGGAAGTTGCTCGGGACAACAGCATTTGGTATGACTGATACGGCCAGCGGGTTGAGTGATGCTCGGAGAGTGGTGTTCTCCTTGCACGTGTGACTGACGCAAATGACGTGGTCCACATCACTCAGACTGAATTTCAACAGCTTGTTGGCGATGATGCTGGAGGCATCACTGAAACCGAACAGACTGTGATCAGTGAAAACCGTGTGCAGGCTCATGGTTCGGGCATGCAAGATACCCTCGTGACAGAGATTGCTGAGTGATGCATGGCCGTGCACGATCTGAATGTTCTCTCGGATAAAGATCTGGCGCAGGATCGGGAAGGAGGAGAAGACGGTCGGGAAAGTCGTCGATCGATACACCACCCAGTGAGGAAGGGAGTACACCTTCAATCGGTTCGTCAAATATCGGACTCCACATCTGTTCGGATGTGGCTCTCCATAGGCATGGGTGATGATCACAACCGAGTGACCGCGATCAATGAGCTTCTGTTTAGAGTTCAGTGTGTGTATTGGAGTGTTGGAGTATGACGGAGGATATCGATTCGCATCAAATTCTTACGCTGGAAAGCTGGTAAATGTGACTTTCTACGCCGCCGGGTTGCGGAAAGAAGAAGTCCGAGACCATTCTGTCGTCGTCAGTAATCTTCAGTAAAAGTCCAGGAACTTCGGGATTGCGGTCTAGAACATTTGACGATAGTAGTAGAACGTACGCGATATTGTAAGGCATCCTTGCGGCCAGACACACCCCTCGCGTGTCGAGTTCCACGTACCGGCAAGGGCAAGTTTTATCGATTATTAGGCAGACCGCAGACCATTGGCTCCATCGTGGCTGGTCCGAGGCATGTGATGATTGGCAGAATGTGGTCGGTGTATCAGCAGGGTGTGAATCCGCCCATCCCTCCAGGTGTAATTTGAAGTGAAGTCAAAGGTCGGCTCCGCACTTTTGCCGAGAACGGAGGACCAGATCACAAGTCGGTACAAATGTCGCGTGCTAGTGTCGCGTCTTCGGAACTCAATTTAGGACGCCTCAAACGACAGCACTTCGTTGAAGAAAGACATTGAACATTTCAATACAGTCGGAAAACCAACACAACCGCCAACATGTCAGAAGCAACACCAAGAATCACAGCGCCCTACCTAGGAGAATTCTCTCATCGCACAGTCCGGATTGTGGGAAAAGTCTCTCAACTGCGAGGCATGGAGGCAACCATCGATTCCGGAGGAGACGTAATCGTACATCTAAACATGGTGAGACGACAGACGAGCTGAAGGGGCGCGGACGTACACCAGACATCGGACTGACCCGTATCAAAGGACTCCCACCTCCACGTCGGCAACACCTTCGAGTTCATCGGCAAAGTCGGACAGGATCTGAGTGTGAGAGTCATGGCGAGCACGGATATGGGCCCCAATATTGGTATGTAGCATCCGCACGATTCTGGCAAGAAGCGAGCACTCAGCTGACTGGAAATTGTAGACTTCAGCGCATACGAGGCCGTGGTCGATGCCACGCATCGGTATTCCGAGATCTTTTACGACAAGAACTGAATTGAGCTGGGGAACGTAAGCGACAGATCAACGGTGTACGCCGAAGCCATGAGACGACGCCGACTAGGAACGCAATGAACGGGTCAGCATCGGCGAAGAGCGCAGAGATATGGTGGGCCAGGAAAGAGTCGACTCAATTCAAGTCGATGCCAGGCGTCAAGCCATGGTAAAGCTATTCGACTTTGAGGAACACAAGTATTGTACAGATAGCCATCTGTCCTAAATGATGTCGGGATGAATAAGAAGATATGCCAAATGAACTCCAAACGCTCTCGCTATCCCACCCAGGTATCGAATATCAAACCATCCGTTAAGCTGCGCCGACCACAGCACTCGCCGGCTGCAATTTATCCGCAATCGCCGCAGGGGTGCTCTTCTCCGCCATCATATCGCCTGCAGCCTGGCCCTTTGCAGCCGCGAACCGGTCGCTCCGCACAAAGCTCGCCGAAGCATTGTAGTAGTCGTCCAAGATCGGATGAATGAGCACGTTCTGGTTGTGGATCGTGAGCACACTGTTCGTCGGAACTGTGACCCAATTATCCCGCTCAAACGTCAACGGCTCCGAAGCCACGAGCACAATGTCCGCACCTTTGTCCCTTCGCTCCATTTTGTATTCGCCTTTTCCAATCTTTCCACGTCCCGTCTGTGGCGTCGCAGATGGCTGTTCCGCCCAATTCGTGCCAGACGAGAAGAACAGACTCGCCGCCTCATCCGTCTTGGACGACACATATCTTGTGCAAACCACGCTCTTTCCATCCGTAATAGCAAAATTGAGCAAACTCCTCACATCTCCTTCCTCCCTCACACTCGCCGGCAACGACCCGATGTACCCGTTGATCCTCTCAATCGTCTTCAACATCGCCATCCTCAGCACCGTATGTCCAAACCCGTCCCTCTGCTTCAGTGGATCGTCCGCATCCACCCCAGCCTTCTCCAAAGTGTCCAAGAACAACGCAAAGGCCCACTCGCTGTCCGTCGCGCCCTGCACGCACTCGAACCATCGATCGTTGACATCCGACACCAACTTCCTCTTGACTCCTAGCTTCCAGCCTCCAATACCTCCATTGTGCATCCACATCAACGCTCCACGTGCGAAAGGATGGCAGTTGCTATCGCTCAGAGCACCCTCCGTACTTGCTCGGACATGAGCGAAGATGAGTGGACTGACAGTCTTGCTGGCGAGACGTTCGAGGTTGCGACAGTTCCAAGCGGGAATGGTGGAGGTGAAGATGCAAGGTTCGGGACCTAGATCGAGGAGCGGTTGGCGGGAAGCGGCGGGTTTCTCGGTGAAGATGTCGGTCGTGCCGTTGCTTAGACTGGATCGTCGTCGGGTTGGGAGAACGCCCGTGGTGGTGTAGTAGCCCACACCGAAGCCGTCGCCATTGTGCGGTCGGGTATGGTCGATGCGGAGGCGGGAGTCGTAGGATTGGGTGAGGATGCTGTGGGTGGGAGAGGTTATGAGGTGGGAGAGGAGGATGGGCGATTGTCCGGAGTAGATGAGGAAACGGCACATGGCGGATTCGCGCGCGAGAGTGCGGAGGAGGCCTTTGTATGTGAAGTCGAGGTACGACCGGCGCTGAGGGGTTCCTGGTGTCTGTTCCCCTCTAAGACGTGCTTTCCCCTCTCTCTGACTCCGCTTTTGGTACCTGGATGGACAGGGCAGTTCGGTAGATGGTTGACGATATCAAAGTCTAATCCAAGGCAGCTCCCGCGGTGAGGAGTCGTGAGGGGAAGACGCAATTCGGACCGAAGTTTTGTCTGCACGGGGCAACCACGTGGAGAGATTTGTTTCCAGAGTGCTGGGTTCCAGCCCAGCGATGCAGTAGAGATAAGGTTATCGTGGATGGAGTGAAGATGGTGGTGTATCGATCCAAGACATGCATACCGCCGGTCACGTGCTGGCTCGGCATTCCATCATTGTATTTCGATCGATCATACGGAGATCGGGTGCTAGTGGTATCGTTTTCATTCATCTGATCTCTACGTGGCAACGAATGTTTGTCGCTTTTGAAAGATCCATCTCCTCTTGTAAACGCTCGTCGACATCTCCATCGCTCGGAACAGATTCCATTCGTTGATTCATTTCCAGAGTACTCCTCCCGCGAAATCCCCGTCGCAAACAATTCCTCCACGTCTAGACTTTTCGTTATAGTAGGTTCTTACATCAACAATCCAAGATCCGAATCATATCCACAAGTAGCCAGGACTTTTCTGTCGTCAAAGCTGAAAGATCGACTGTACATGAGATACCAGAAATCATCGAATCCGGCGACACGAAATATCGTTAAATAGTAGAGCAGGTCGTAACGGTCGTTCAGTCCTTTCAAGCCTGCGTGCAGGAAGCTTCGGCGCGGCGGTCCATGTGGGTGGCTTCGGCTTCGAGGGCTTTTGCCATGACGTGTGTGACTGTTGCACTGTTAGCTGCTGCATGCAATCTCGGATGAGGCGGACTACTCACTGGGCCAAATGACAGCCTTCTCCAACATCATAGCCGTCACCCTCAAAATCCTGCTCCCGATTCCACTCGAAGACAAGTCGATTTTTCTCTGCGCCGAGGCGATCGCAGCCGCGCCAGGGATGAAGTTGCCAATATCCATTGCGAGCAAATTCTCCTGCTGCATGCGTTTGTTCTCCAAACTGGTGCAAATCTGCTCGATCTTATGCAGGAGCTCGGCGTCCTCGGTCTCCAGCAGCATGATGGCTGGAACTTGCGTGTAATCGATTTGATCACGACCAAGCACGCCCAGGTAGCGACCCACTCGCTCCTGTACTGTGACACACCATTCGGCGAGCACCTGCACGCAATCCAAGAAGCAGATGGCGGATTGAATCGGTAGCTCGTGAGCAGTGGGGTCGGCGTATGTGAGATTGAAGTTGCACGCAATGGTGAGGGAATCCACCGCGTAGAAGGCAGCCTTTCGCAGGTGACGCTCACGGCGGGACGATGCCTGATCCGAGACTTGCGCTTGCGATGCTCTGCGCTGCGATAACTGGTCGGGAGAGCCCGCACCATTAGGCCCTGTCTGCCCATTGACACCGTTTGGGCTTCCACCTGAGAGCATTTGGCTGCCATTCGCCAATTCTTCCGCCATGGCATCAAAGTCTCTCCTCCAGAATGCTTCCGCAGTTCGTCCCATGTCGACGTATAGTCGCACAAACGCCAGGTCGAGCAGCGGAATGCTGTCAGCGGAAAGTGGTCCAAGGCCAAATGGATTGGGTCGCTCAAGCTTGTGGCGCTCGTTTGACTTCCATGCGGTTTGCCAAGCGTTCAAAGCAGGCTCAATGTAGGCGACCATTGACTCAGTCTCCTGCATCGTCCACTCTCGGCGACGACTCCTGGTCTCCCAGATGTAGTTGTGGAGAGCATTGATCAAGACGAGACAGCCGAATGTGCTAGGCTTCATCTCGTTCTCGGCAGACGCTTCGCCGTTCTGGGTGCTTCCAAATAGAGTGGGATTGACGTTGTTTCCTTGTCGTTGGTGTGCGCTCAGTAGAGTGCTGAGTGCAGACGCGAATGGAATCGCACTGGCCTCGATAGCGGCCATTCCGCCCAGATTGTGCCACGCTTCCGCGGTGGGAGCCGCATAAAGCTCTTCCTCGCAAGGAAGATCCAGGAGGATCTCCGAGTTCATGATGGTAGGCGTTTGGTTGTAAGCAGTTGTGAGAAGACTGGAAAGTGTGAAAATGGCAAAAAGACAGCGCTTTCTTTCTTCCCCGAGTTTCCACTTAATCCATTGGCTGTGCAGGTCATCTTCGTGGTCAGCTTCACCCATATCCACGTCGCCTCCGGTTTGATCCGTATGTTCGCCGGGAGATGGGGTCATCGGCGGATGCGCAAGGTTGGCGGCTCTTGCAAGACTGACCAGCGCGGCGATGTGGTTGCTGGCAATGTCTGCGGCAAGTCGATCGCCACAGTGGTGGCCGTAAATTACAGTGAGCAACATTGCTTGGACCAGCCAAAGTGGAGTCTCGGTACTGGCACTACCATTGGCACCATTCATCGCTTTGGACATGTCTGCTTTGCGCCTCTCCTCAAGATACAATTGAATCATTTTCTTGGCGGATTCAAAAAGTCCTTTTGAGGCCGGGTGGTCGTATTCATACAGAGCCCCGATTGCAGCCATTCCCAAGATCAGACATCTTGCACCGCCAGTGTTGCCGTTCGCATATGGACCATTGGAAGGAGGAGTACCGCGAGAGCCTGTAACAGCCTCGATCGATTCGAATGACAGCGTTGGAATATGTGTGATTGGTAGATGTGGATGGGCGTATCGCATGAAAGCGTTAATGTACCGTCGAATGTCTGTCGTCTCCGGGAGTGATGGTCCTTGATTCTGTATGGCACCCCTGACTGGTGCAGGAGAAAGTGGACTGCTGATCGTCGGCTGCGAGTACTTCCGTGCATTGTGTCCGCCAAACACTGATGGCTGGGTCAAGCTGCTCAACAGTGCCTGGCGAGTGGAGTCTGTAATCGAGTCGGTCGACATTGACGTCACAGAACTGTGCCTTGCACTGCTGGTCATTGAAGAGGAGGCAACGCTTGGACTATTGGAGCTGAAGTTGGACAGCGGGTTGTTGAAGAAATTGGTCGATTGCCCTGACGTTGCATCCGTATTTGACTTTGGTCTATTTTGTGGCGATGAGTGCTGCGGTCTTGACTTCTGCTGTAGCATACCTCCGTGGAAGTACGTCTCCCCAGTGGGCGTCGGATCGTGCAGGCTTGAAGGAGAGACTGTGCCGTTCGACATTTCCAGGTTGTTGATTCCCGAACCTAGCGCATCGAGCTGAAATTGGCCCATGGACATTGCTCGATGGAGTTGCAAGTCTTGCTGAGGCCATTGAAAGCTATTCGAGGCTGGCATTGCCGGTACGCTGTGGGTCATGCTTTCCGGATAGTCAGCCGGACTGTCACCGCTGCTCATTCGCGAAGGAGAGGATTCTTCAATTGCTTGCTCGTTGTCGAGGCCTGTCGGCATATGCATATCCCAGTTGCGCATCCAGCCAAAGTCATCTTCCACTGGAACTTGTTGGTTGGTGCTAGGATCGAAGCCAAATGGGATGTTGGACGAGGGCACTGAGCCAGCTTCGCCAAAGTGCAACGCTGCAGGATTAATGGTGGTGTGAGGAGTGAACAGCTGCTCGATATCAAAGCCGCCGAATGTGGCGCCCGGCGGAGCTGTTCGCAATGAATTCGTAACATCCAAATGGTCGATATGGGTGTCCAACTTCGGCAGCCCATGCACGCTCCCGAGTCCAAGACCGGAGTTCAGATTGTAGTTGAAGTCCGCAGCACCGGGAATGCCGTTCATGCCCATGGGATTCCCGACCCCGAGTCCAAGCGGGTTCATGCGATTGATGTTTGCATTGGCGCCATTGAGCAATCCAAGAGTCGACAGATCGATGTGGGAGATTGTGTTTCGTCTCGAGTGTGTTGCAGCCGCCCCGCCAACATTGCCATTAACCATCGAATTCTTTCGCACCTTGCTGCCGGGAGCACCGGCAACGCTCTCACGTCGGCCGTTCCGTGGTCGCGTAGGCTGGCCAGTCAAATGTAACTTTTGTTGATGGCGTAACAGCAAGTCTCTCCGCGCAAAGCATCGTGTGCATTCCGGACACTCAAATGGCTTCTCTTTCGTATGTGATCGCTCGTGTCGCTTCAGGTGTTCGAGTCGTGCGAACGACCGGCCACAGGTAGTGCAGCCATGCGGCCGTGGTTTGTCGGTCTTCGGTGGTGGGAATGGGCCATTGTTGGCCGTTTGTTCGGAACCTGCATTGCCGTCTGGCTGTGCACTTGCTAATGGGCAATGCGTTCAGCCATGCTCCTGTATTATTCTGTCATTGCTTCCCTACGTACCATTTGTCACATCGATTTTGACGTTCGCGGTCGAGCCCAGCGATTCTCTTTCCGGCTCATGTTTGAGATCTGTATCCACTTGCATGCTCTGTGAATTTGGGAAAGCCGAATGGAATTGATTGCCACGGCCGGCGATTTGAGAAGTGGAAGAGTTCGAATATCTCGGTAAAACGGTGGCCGAGACGTGCACGAGACGAAGGCCAATATAAACAGAGAGAAAGAGAAGGTCGGCCAGGAGAACACTGCGAAAGAGGGAGAGTGCAAGAGGAAGTCGACAAGGCAGCGTTCGAAGCGAAGGTCAGGTGCAGTGGTGGGTACAAGATCGGCAGACGTCGACGCGGGCACACCAAGCGGATCTGGGGTAGGGGGCGGCGTGAGTCGTGTGCGGGAGAGGATGCAATCGACGGGCAGAAACAGCGGACGGGTCGGTGGCGGCGGTGTTCGCGGATAATGGGTACGCCGAGCTGACGAGGTTGGATCTTTTCTCAATAGAACAATAACGGAAAGCTCGAACCAAGGAAGAGGTCAGGGAGCACAGCAGGAAGGTATCGAAAGACCGGGATGCTGCGCGATAGACCTTGGGAGGGCAGGCAGGCCTAGCGGGCTAGTGAAAGATCAAATGGGTAGCGTGGGTCAGGCTAAGCGCAAAAGCTTTCGTCAGCTGGCAGTGAACGCTCGAGCTAGCGATATAGACTTTGTCTTTGACCCACCTCTCTCGTAGGCCGGCCGCGAGCGTGCGAGAACCTAATGTGCCTTGATGGAGCAGCCACTGGTGTACGTCGGGTTCCTCGTGGGCCTGCGCCGGGCGTGGTTTCTATGGCCGGGTCAGGTTGGCCACGCTAGGGTAGTCTAGACGACTAGGTGAATGTATCGGATCAGTCGGGAGGCTTCGACCGTACGTCACTAGAGCATTGGAGCCATAGAACGGCGAGCTATGAGGGCATGTGGCGCGGCAAGGCAATGGTAAAGGGCAGCGTCTTTGGTGGGTGCTCTTCGAAGAGTCGCACGAATATGAGAGGTGTTATGATGGGCGAGGTCGGGTATAGACGAGGTCGTCGAGCTCGCCGACATGGGGATCCCCGTCGATGCATGGTTGGGGCGCGCGAAATGCGGGTTAGAAATTTAGCAAAAACCTGGGGTTGGGAGCAGGGCCTTGGCGTTGCTGCTTTCGGCAAATCGTCCTGGCACTCTTTCAATTTCGCCCAGAGATGCCCGCCATGTTCAGTAGTCACATCCGCCGTCCTCCACTGTAAAGAACATTTGGCGGACGACGAGTCGATTCGAGCAGAAACGCAGTGCGACGGGCATTGCTCGAACCCACAACAGGTGCATCATTCCCGTTGAGCAGCATCGGAGAGTGGTCCCGATTCCGAACTGGACGGATTACTGTACGGCATAAAGATGCAGCGGCGGCGGCACCAGGGTTCCACCTGCAGCGAAGCACTCCAAGCTCGTATTTTAGAAGGTCCTACGAGGTACCAGAGCAATTCTCGGCTAGCGGTCTTGTGCCTGTCTGCGCACCGTGATCACTACTTATCACTGATGACAGCGTCCTGCATGCTGCGTTGTGCTGGGTGCGGACGAACGAAGTGTATCTTCGACGACGGTAACAGGGTAATCCAGGTCTTCTCTTTTCGGAAAATGGGAATTCGGCCCTCCGCTGCCGAAGATTTGTTCGCTCGCAGAAGGACAGAAGTGTTGAAACTCTCCACATCCCATCCCCTGCTTGTCCACGGCCCCTGTGGACCAGCAGCATCAAGCTCGCGCGCTACTGGAACTTCACAGCAGCATGGCCATAAAGTGAAGTGCGGGCCTTTCCGAGCTCCAAGTGAAACATGCCAATCTTAGGCCAGAACTCGTCTTCTTCGTGCAAACCTTGTGCAACAGCATCCTGATGGTCAACTTGGCAGTCGCTTCCATGATCGGCATGTCGTCGTCGACCAACTTGAGCTTCGTCGTGCGTGGAAAACCACTTCCACGGGTAGTGTAAACATCTGCCTGAACTTTTGACCCGCAACCGGACCATGGCCCATGGGTGCGTGGCGGTCCCACCAGTTGTGGCCGTGCTAGTGCCGAAGTTCGCATTGCTCGGCTGCGCCGGAGATCGGCTCTTGGAGAAACGTCAGCGAGTCAGTGACGACCTTGACCACTGCAAACAAGGATGTCGCCAGCGCAGTGGGTCAGCGTGGTAGCGGAACCGTCCCTCGAGCTCCCGGCTCAGTGTACACCGGAACCACGCGCGCTGCCAGTCTGTGTCCCATCCAAATGTCTCGAGGCTATTGTCACGACATCAGGGCGTGGCATCCTTGCCGTCGGGACCACACAATCGGCCATGCATCGATAGAAGACAGTCCTGGCAGATGGTTTAGCCAAGCCAGCTCGATGCGGGACAGACACAGTCACCGTTTGGTATGATCGTCCCACGGAGGTCCATAGAATCATACAGTGCAGACGGGAAACTCCACAGAATCTGCATCGAGTTCTCGATCTGACATGCCACTACAGTCCATTGCACAGGTCGCACCCGAATGTCATGCCGCATGTCACAGCTTTAGCATCACTCGCGTCGTTGTATTGGCGAGAGCTGGAAGGGACAGCAGAACACACGGCGAAAGCACCGACGCACGACACCTCGAGGCTCGATCCTCCTGCAGCTCCGGGACGTCCGATTGAGATAGCTTCCACTCCCCTGTGATCACGCTGACAAGGGCAGGTGACTTTCTGCTTAAAACGCATCCAGGGCCATCAATCCACAAATTTGTAGGGTCCATATTCGCTGCGTGCACCAATCGTGTTGCAGGAATTTTGAAAGCGATGACCGAGAGTGGCTTGTTGGGCGGTCAGCGATGACAGGCCAGATCTGGTACAAGTCACGCAAGTCACAATTCCTGGCTCTGAAGAAACGGGGCCAAAGCCATGCAGGCGGGTATTCGCGCACCCTGACTGGGCCGTCGATCGGTCCATTGAAAAAAGGTGTGTGGTGCCGCGTGCGTGAGGCGTCCACGCGAGCGGCGAGAACTTGACCGTTGGCGCACGTCGCAAGCCGTCGTGGCCATCGCTGCCGATCGATGTTCGACTCGTGCATCTGCGCTTGCCTGGCCTGGCATGAAAACGGAGGGCTTGCCTGGTCTGTCTTCCTTGTAGGTCGGGCAACAGTCATGTGGCCGGGACGTCAACCATGCAAAGAACCAAACGTCCGCAACTATCGGCAGCTGTAAGGGTACCCAGGCAAGCCGGGTTTCAACTTTCCATTTGTCATTAATAAACAGGCCCTCGTCGTTCTAAAAGACAGCTGCACATATGCTGACTGGAGGAGCCTTCTCCTCCGATCCATTCGCAGAGAGGACAAAAGCTATGGCCTCGTCACGGTGCTACGAACATGTCCGACCGATGCTCGAGCCTCGAGCGAGGTTTATAGATCTTGAGCACAAGATCGCAAGCTTCGCGGCGCACATTGGTCATCGAAGCGCGGAAGCGGCAGTTCGATCCTTCGACTTCCATCCGGCGACACTTCCGCAAAGAGCCATGCTACAGCAACCGACGTGAGCGCTTGCCGCGCCTCTTATTGACAGGACAGTAGAAGAACAATGGTATTTCAGCCGTCACCTTAACACAGTGCTCTCGTTCATGGCGTCCACGCCATGGCTTGATGCTCTCACTGTGAGCTCCTCATGTCATCGACGATGACTACGGGAACCGTCTTTGGAGGAATTCCGTCACTAGACACGATGGCGACGCAACTAGATCCTCCATCCTTTCATTGTATCACGTTGTAGTGACGATGCCCAGCATAACAGAAGCTCCTTTGCCTCGACCGTGGCGAAATTTCACGGCGCCGATGCCGATGCCTGCATCAAGCCGAAATGCGTGCTGGCGGAAACAATTCTTGTGGTGAGAATCGATGCCCCGCCATGCACAATGCCCCGCTACAGATGAGCTTCGACAGAAGTCTGGGTGCAGCCGGTCGCATCGATGCGGGCAATCCGCGCATGGCAGGCTAAAGGGCCAATCGAGTCGTGAAGAGAGTCCGCATGTACTTGGCTCGCTTCCATGCATTGCGCTGAATCCGCATTCTCTGCTTCCGTCCAAGTGGCAGTCTAAGACGCAGATCGGGATGCCCTCGGACCAGGGACGGCCAAAAGCCTAACCCCGACAGCCGTTCTATGTGACTCGTCAACGCATGTCACAAAGTTACGGCAGCATGGTGGGCATGTCTCGGCAATGTCGCCAGAAGCGCTGGTTTCGAGCCTAGATTTGTGGCAACAGCGCACTGCATACACTTCATAACGCCGTCGATGGCTCGGCATTGCGGCTCAAGGCCAAGACCCGCGTCTTGCCTTAGGCTGCTCCACACGGAGGCTGAGGTCCGCATCAGCGTAGACATGCCGTTTGCGAACACTCTCACTCGTGGATGAGACGCCTCCGTACATCGTTGGGCGACTGGGTTGGCCTTCGCAGACTGTGTGGAGACCACGTTCA
Organism: Zymoseptoria passerinii SP63; assembly: GCA_000223825.2. Lineage (NCBI taxonomy): Eukaryota > Fungi > Ascomycota > Dothideomycetes > Mycosphaerellales > Mycosphaerellaceae > Zymoseptoria > Zymoseptoria passerinii. Next base: position 35,392 of record AFIY01001244.1, on the reverse strand, counting down.
TGCACTCTGCAAGTCTCTTGATGGCGTCCGTGTTTCGCTTTCCGTATTCCTACCATCTTCCAAGGTGCGGACTGCATCCGCACTGATAAAAAGTCCGTTCCGTACCAGATCCACCTCTCACTTCTTGCCCTTGTTCTTCTTCTTCTTGCCTCCACCAGCTCCCGATTGTGGTCTAGGTTCGCTTGTGGGAAGCGTTGAGTCCGCTGCTTGCTCAGTTGCAGGTGCATCCTCCATGGATATATCTTGTGCTGGCAAAGGTTTAGCGATGGTCGTCGCATTGGAAATGTGCATCTTCTCACCTTCTTCCTTCTCTGGGAGTGCTGCCATATGTCTGCCCATCCGACCCAAGCCGCCAATCAGCCTTCCGACTTCCGCTGCTCTGTCCGTCTTGAACTTCAACACTACTCCAGACTCTGGGTCGTAGGTCTTCAAGGTGAGCGTTGCTCGAGGCACTCGCGGCGCCGCCGCGGAATCTTTGTCCTCGCCATCTACCTCTCTTTTCCTTTTGTTCGAATTTTGATATTTCGGCGAGTCAAGATTCGGTATGTTGTACTTCGTAGTGATTCGCGTCTACCGTTGATCGTCAGATAATTCGGGTTTTGATCGCTTCCTGTACGTACGCACCGTCGTTGGGCGTGCTTGTAGCAGCAATGAAGATTGCCGCTGCCATTCCTCGCTCGTGCTCAGTACCACCATCTTCTCGGAGTGCCCAGTAACGATGAAAGCGCCGTGGAGAGTGTCGGAGAGAAGTAGTGAATGGGAGTTGCTGTCGCCAAGAGACGCTAGTCCCTTCGAAGCAGTTCTGGTCTTCAAGTTGAATATTCGAAAGTCATCTCGAATAACTTGAAGTCAGGAGGATCGTCAGATTCCCAGCATTGTTGGACTTCCGTTTGATTTCCATCTGAACATATCCTGCTCTACCTTCTCTCTCCCTCGTGGAGAACAATCACATAGAGAGGATCCTACGTCTTTCCATTCGGGGTCATGACGCAAGGCAACCTTCCCGCAGAGCAGAAAGAGGCATTCGATGAGAACGAGGAAAATGAAGAACCATCCGTCGTTCCGATCCTGATCGACCTCACAGCCAGGGCAAAGTCTCTTCTGTCCGAACTACAAGCATTTCAGGAACATCTTCGCAAGCTCAAACGGCAACGAGACGTCGAACTCGCACATTTCCGAAGCACTGTACAGTCCGAGTTGAGCATGCTCGAACGTCTATCATCGAAGCCGGATGGAGCCCAGGCGATACACATCGCCAGATCATCCAACCTGCCATTTCTCGAGACAATCTGGGACATAGCAAAGAAGTCGAAACATCTGGTGGCTCTTCAAAAGGCCGTCTACTTCAACTCGCCATCGAAATCGCTCTCTCAATCCTTGCATCACGTCGATCTCAATTCTGAGAGCAGCGGCGCAAGACCGGGCCGGAAAAGTGACCGTGCTACTGTGGACACGATCACGGACGGCGGCCTTCTCTGGACGAAAGTATCCCTGGTTACGAACACTCGTTTATTGTTCGACCTGGCAAAGCAAGGCTGGCAATCGGATGGATCTGAGGATGATGAGGGTGATGACGAAGGAGTGTTTCCGGGGACCTCGGACGACGACGACGATGTGCCTTTGGTCAAGACAGCGAAGGAGCTATGTCTTGCTTCAGAGTCCTACCGTGTCCGTACACGAAAGCCTGTGGTCAATCTAGTGCTACCGCGAATCGTGCTCGGCGAGACCAACAAGATCGACAACATCATCGCAAAATGTCGTGCTGCGGGTGCGACCGTGCTCACTGGCAAAGACCTGGTGCCAGCACCAACGATCAACGATGCTTTATACAACATGGCAGCCGACCCTATCGACGACTTCAGCTCGACACTGAACATCGACTGCACGATCCTACTTGCGTTGGTGTCGGAATTCTCCCACGCAAAAGTGCACAAAGAGCCTTGGTTCCACAAGTCACTGCAGCGACAAGTCGAGATTGAAGGGAACGAGAACTTGCTGCCGGCCATCTTGTATCCTGCCCTGGGCGCTCGCGCTCTGGTCTGTACCAAGGAGGCGGCAGTTCGCATGCAGGAGATCGTAGACACGATCGGCACACCATCCGAGAAATCACGAACAGCAATCTTGATGTCCGACGATCAATCAAAGACACAAAGTGAATTAGTCGACGAGATGCAGCAGTGGTCGTCGCACCCAGTGCCACAGGAGTGGCAATTGCCCATTCGGGTCATCGATCAGGACGAGAACGATTGTCAAGCAAGTCTGCCGAAGGAGGCACGAACAGTCTGTCAGAGTATGACTGCGATCAACCGATCGGTGTTTGCCTATGGCTGGGCTAGCGGCACGACGACCATTACGAGCAATCGTACGGTGGTCAAGCAGATTGAGAATGATCTGGAGAAGTTTGTAGACCTCGACGCATCTGTCTGGCCAAAGATCTGGCTTTGCTCAACGGCACGATCTCTAGTCGGAAAAGAAAAGCAACGAAGAGATGTTCCCAAGGAAATAAAATCAGGCGCTTGGCCTTTGCCCGATCCACTGAAGAGGGAGCAGCAAAGACGCAACGGCTTAGACGTCTTGCAGAAGAGGGCAGGCCACGACGTCGAAGACTTGAGGCCCAACGGCTATGACTGCGACGACGTGATTGAAGCCAAACTGGCGGCTGCCGAAGCGTTGAAGAGTGCTACATCATAGATCCAACGTTGCCAACTCCATCCATGTGATGCCAGGGCAGTGGTATCTTGGATATTGACTACTATGGACTCTAACGCCATGCTATGCTCAAGTTCTACCACCGAAAACCTCCTCTCTCATGCTTCCGAGGACGGTCTGATAGCGTTCCCTCAAGCCATCATCCGACATGAAGACCTTGACCCTTTCCACAGCTCCCGCGCGCTTGACGTTGCTCGCCTTTGTAATCTCATTGACAAACCACCTCGCTTCGGAATGAGTGTACAAAGTCCAAGCATCTCCATCCCTGCCTGCTCGAGCGGTACGGCCAACGCGGTGGATGTAGCCGGTTAGAGATCGCGGAACATCGTATTGGATTACGTGCGTAATGGGACGATTGCTGAAGCTGTCCAGACCTCGGGCTGCTCGATCTGTCGACACTACAACGGCTGGCTCATCGGCTTTTGCTGTGATGCGTGCTTTGCCTGGCTTCAGCTTCACCAATGCAGTGATGAGACGTGCCCACGATGGCTTCAATTCCTTGAGGAGGTGCGCAAGACGATTGGCGGACTCGTTGCTGGCGGTGAAGATCAGGACTGTAGGAGCCTGAGGTTGAGATGTGTCTTTGCGCAGGCGCTGCGACAGTTTTCGAGATAGCACTAAATCCATGGCCGCCATCTCTTCATCAATGTGCTTCAGCTCGTCGGCCTCGTCTGCACTGGATGCAACAGACGACGCGTCACTTGAAGAGTCGGATGAGATGCTGGAGCTGTCATCGGAGTCCGAGCTGGACGAATGATCGTCATCGCCTTCGACATCAGTCTCGGTCTTGGGAATTATGGCCTCTGACCGGATAGTCGGATCTTCTCTGAAGATTTTAGAGCTCAGCAGCTCCACGGCGACCAAAGGCTTCTCGCTTCCATCGCCGACTGGCACACAGTACTCAATCAAAGTCCTCGGAAGCTCGAACCCGCTTGCGATCTCCTTGACACCATCTTCATGGCCGTCGTGACGAGCGCCAGGTCCTGCTTGAGCATCGACACCTTCTGATCCTCTCACTGCAATCATGGAAGGTCGACGCAATTTCAACGAAGTCAATTTCGAGATGTCCCTTGTCATGGTGGCTGAAAGTACCACCTTTCGTAGGCGCCTTTCCTTGACATCATCCCAGATCCCTTTCGACCGTAGATATTGCTCGCGGGCATCTTGCTCCGGCGTTGTTCGTGGCCGTTCCAGCTCGGTATTGAGCGAGTCCAAGAACCCTTCGTATTGATTATCGAGCAGCTTGTCAGCCTCGTCAATGATCAGCCACTGCAAATGGACGAGGTTGAACCCTGGCGTGTTGTTGATGTGCTCCAGCAAACGGCCAGGTGTCGCAACGAGAATGTCAACTGCGGAGTCATATATAGCCACATGTTGGGTGATCCCGTGTATCGTATCTCGTATGCGCTGCTCCCCCTTCGTATCTTCCTTTCCAATATCGGCAAGGTAGGAGTCAAAGTCCTCAGAGTCCACTTCTGGAGGATTGATCTCACGTCTGCCCAACTCCGCAATTCGCTGGTATTCAGCGGGATCGTATTGACTGCCACGCCTGATCAGGCGATCCTGTTCATCCTTAAACTTGCCAGTTCCTGTCGCCATACCAACTTTGAGCCCAGAGCCTTTGCAGAGACTATCTGCAACGGCTGCTACCTGTACCACTAGCTCGCGGGTAGGAACAATCACAAGTGCGCCAAGCCTCCCGCGAGTTGCCTTGCGCCGCAATGCCTCGATCGTAGGCAGTAAGTACGCGATGGTCTTGCCGCTACCGGTCGCCGCGCTTACTGCCACGTCAGGCAGGACATTGTCCGTTCCGGCCAGAAAACGAGCACCCTCAGAGCCTGGAGGCAGAAGAAGCGGGAGAAGTGCCTGTTGAACTGGTAGAGCGTCGATGAATCCGAGTTTCGATAGTCGATCCACTGTGTCGCTCGCCAGTCCGAGAGCCGCGAGAGTGGACTTGCTCTCTGCTGATATGATAGTCGGCTTTGCTAACCACTCTGGTAAAGCTGAATCTTCATCCACGACATCCTCTTCGTCGGGGCCATCTATTTCGGGCATTTCAAGATCCTGAACGACCGCTTGTGCGTTCGCCAGGGACTCTTGGAACTGTTCGGGCTGCGACTTCAAACTTTGAGAACGCTTCGAGGCCTTCTGGAAATTGTCAAGAACTCGAGTGTGCCTCCGCAGATGATCGTCATCCTCCTCGTTAGCCTCTAGAGCGGCCGATTCGTCTGTCCTAGCGGAAGCGAGGACAGCCTCAAGTTTGTGCCGTCGCTTCTTGGGCTGCAATGAGGTCGTTTCCTGTGCGGGATCTGCCATTGCTGAATAGACAGGACCAGAAGATGCTGCAGCATTCTCTGCGCCAGCTTGCACAACCTCGACGACCTCTGCAGTATCCTCGCCAGCTTCATGCTCGTTCTCTTTGTCCTTCCTCCGCTTCTTTCTCTTGACGACCTCTGTGACCAAATCTGACCCATCCTTTTCAGTATGCTCATCTCTTGTCGTGGCTCGCTCTTCTCGCTCTTCCGTCTGCACTATAGTTTCTGGCTCTACAACTGATACCTCTCCTTTCCCAGAATCGTCGTCTGCTTCAGGCTCAGCCTGCGTAGATATGCGCGAGCCTTTGTGAGTCTTTCGGTACTCTTTTTCAAGCTTATGCCGCTTCTTATTGTTCACAACATGGCTGAAATCGCCTCTAGCCTCTGCCAGAGCATGTTCCTTAGCCTTCGCAGCATCGTTGGGCTTCTCTGACTCGGCGGCTTGGGCTTTTGCTGAGTCACGAACGCTGTTGTCAATCGTGTCGTCGATGGTCGCTGAGGTTGTGTCGATATCGTGTATTGTCGCTGAATCGATTCCTTTCTTCTTCAGCTTCTTCGCTTTCCTCTCCGCAACTTCCTCCTGTGATCGTTCTCGTTTGCGCTTGTGGTCTGGAGTATCGCTTGCAGATTTGAGTGTGACATTGCGAGGTACCGGTGTCGTCGTCGGAGCATTCTGAGGAATTGCTGTCGGCTTTGGCGGTATATACCGCTTATAGAGGCCCGACATTGTGTTCGGAAACAGGAAGCTCGAAGCTCGATCGTCAAAAGATTATTTCATGTGAAAGTTGTTTTTGAGCTTTATATGGTCTCCCGTAGCCCGAGTAAGAGCAATCTTTTAGCCCTCCGGAGACGCGGCAGCGACGACCTTTCGTCAGCCGTACTAGATCTAGTATTACCGTCCATCAAGCACACTTGGTCTATCTGCTGCCCGGAAGCGTCACAGACATTAAATCTGGGCACTACCTTAGTATCGAGCATCACCAAGCGCATTGTGAAATAGATGGACAAATTCATGTTCTGGTGAGATCGGGAACAGAACGTCTTCGGGCTTTTGCCAAATCCAATATCCACATGTCCCATCTATTTCTATTCCATGATTCGGATACTTGGAACAAAAGAACATGTGCGGGAAGGAAGAGAGGAAAGCCGCAAGAACCGGCAAAAATTAGACAAGGAGTCGAGCACTTTACTCACAGCTGAAATGGTCCGGGAATTCGCGATCAGAATGCACTGCACAACAGCCAGTGGGCTTAGTTTCCTTGGGGATAATTCATCCAGCGATCGGCATAGTCTGCAGGAGCGAAGGCATCGATGTCGGAGTTGTTGATGCGCATGTCAGGAAGACGCTGATCTTGCACAGATGGCAAAGCTTCGTCAGTAGGCATTTGAGGCATGGTATCGTTTGAGACCAGATGCTGCTGCAGCATCGTGTCCACGTTCCCGAAGGTGGCCTGGCAGCCAGCGCACTTGCAAAACGCTGAGCGAGGTATGGCATGGGCGTCGTGACCGTGAGATTCCCAATTGGACGCTGTGAGGTACGTGCCGCACTCGTAGGTGCAGAGGAACGTGTTAGCATCTGGAGCGGGGCCTTGAGCAGCCATTTGGTACTGCATGGGGTCAGCGAACATCTGATCGGCTTGCTCAACTGCTCGCATGTCATCTTGCCGGTAGTACGGGGCTTCTGTTGGCATCTGGAGCTGAGGGTCTAACATGTCGCTGTCGCGTTCCATGGCCCCCATGTTATCTTGCTGATGGGGGGACGGAAGCTCGGACTGTGCTGCGCCATACATACTCTGCGCCTGATCGGCTACTGGCGTCTTCCTACCGGTCGGCTGGCGCTGGCGTGGGGCCGTGGTCGGCGCAGCAGGGACTGGCTCTGTTCGGCCCACGATCTTGCGCACACCCTTGCCCCGCTCGTATTCGACGACCCTCTTGTGGACGTCGCGGAGATGGCGGTAGAGACTTGCGAGACGTGCGAATCCCTTCGTTTTGCCCTGCTCGCCGCAGACGCAGCATGCGTATGGCTTCTCCTTGGTGTGAGCTTCGCGAACGTGCTGGTCGACATTGTGGGGGCTCTGAAACATCCTGCCGCAGTTAGGGGCTTTGCAAGGGAACTTTTTCTCGGCGTGGTAGTAAGTACGCTGCTTGGGAATGGCCTGTTCCGCGGCGGGGCCGTCGCCCGCGTCCACGTCCACGTCCATGCTACCGTACTCCATTGCTGCTGTCGCGGCCGCTGTTGGCGGTGCTGTACGAGCGTGTTCGTTGACGTCCTCCATGAGAAAGAAGTCGAAGTCTTGAGCGTACTGTTGGTCGCTCATCTTGTTTCTGGCCGGCAGATAGGGATGGTTTTGCAGTGCAAGGAAATAAGATAGTTGAGGTGAGAGGAAATGAGATTCACGCGAGCCATACTTGCGTATATGAAGTGTGTCCCGTCACTCATCCTCGACCTTGTAAGTGAATCGCAATGTGTCGTAGTAGAACAAAGTCATTGTAAAAACTTTGAGGACAAAGAAAGCCTGTATCGCTGAGACAGCATGCAACTAGCACAAGCAAGTTGTGAACAAGGCATTGTGAACAGGTCTACAATGGACCAGTCTCAGCTCTTAATGTGTCGGGGTTCAGTAAGGAGGTCTTGCTCGAGGTCCGAGGTACCATAGTGCTGGCTCGAGTCGCTCATTCCGACTCCCAAAGAGGTCTCGGCTGGATAAAAGTCTCACGGCACGTCTGTGTCAATTGGATCTTGATGGGCTTTGCCATTGCAACGGAGGGATGGCGTCCAAGGGAGACTGGTCCGTACATGGTGCGGATGTCAGCTATAGCTTGGTGGCGAGTCGTGACTTGCGACGTTCAGTCGACGCATCGATGATATTGCAAGGAGAAGGGGATTGCTCAAATAATGGCCCTCGGACGTGAAAGGAGGGCGGTCTCGGCTGTACTTCGGGAGCAACTCGTCGTAACTTAGCGTGAGGGCTACTTGTACATCCTGCTTCCATTGTACTACTGCAGATTCCCACACACACACACCAACGCCTTGCTTGAACATACCAGCATATACATCCTGCGCCGCCCGATAATCCATGAGTCTTCCGCCCAGCGGCCACCTTGTTTGTTTCCACCACCGCCGACTGCGACTTCAATACTTGCGAGTGACCGGCGGGTAGCACGTAGTTCGACCACCGGGATACGCGTCGTCGCGATAGTAAGAGCGCGATACACGTTCATGGCGAATAATGGACGGGTTGCGAGAAGTGCTTCGTCGTCGAGAAGAGCTGCGTCGTTGTGAGTAGCCCGTTCCATGACTGACGACGCTCATATTCGGGGTGCGAGTCTCAAGAAGCTGACTGCGTCTTCGTTCGCGGGCTCTTCTGTGTCTCTGGCGGAGACTTGGGTAGGTCGCGATGATGTACCACGCGTGGACGACTCCTGGGATCCAGGCGAGGAAGAGCAAGCAGATATTGATAAGGAGGTCGACGCCGCAGCCTCGCCGCACAATCACTGCGGCTGGTGGGAAGAAGATGGCGATGATGCCGAGTAGTATACCGCCCTGATAACTTTGGTCAGTATTCGCGATGTGAGTTGCGCATGATGTTTGCCTCACTAGAGTCATGGCGGGCAGCTGTAAGTGGTGTTTGATCTCTTGAGGTTGCTGGTAAGAATTGGTCGAACGTGATTGAGTTGTGGTAGAGATGGAGATGTTGGTTGCTGTTGCGAGCGGCCGGGATGATCAATATGGCCGACTTTTATTGCGGCCTCACTGCCGTCATATGAGTGTTCCTTTGCATGGATCCGTTGCATAGTATCACGTGGGAATGACGTTTCAGTGTATCAAGCCGATTCAAGCTGGTGGAGAGTGAGAGAGGAGCATCGCGCCCCATCACCGGTGGAGAAGTGAGGTGAGATCTCATCGCTGTGTCGTGGCACTACGCGCCTTGCGAGGCAAGAATCAGTCTCATCGCACAAGGCTGGGCGCAGCACTTGTGCTACAACGTGATCAGCAGATCAAGCGGGACTTGGGAGGCCGCCCGTAGGGCTGAAGAGTTGTGCATGGAAAGGAACTTGATGAACTTGATCCGACTCATGGCATCTGCATCGGATTGCATGTTCACTGCCCTGTGGTGATCATATCGATGCTGTCGCCGGCGGCGAGGACGACGCACAATGGGCCGGTCGACGACAATCTTGCGCCAGGTTCATTTCCGTTGCGATGCGTCGATGGTAGACAACGCTTCTGGTGTTCCGATGGCGGTGGTAGCATTATTGAGCGAGCGGAGTGTCAACAAGGTGGAGTGAAAACCGATCTCATTCGAAGTTTCATATGCCCTTTCGGTCGCTTGCTCCTGCTAGGAATTAAGTCATCCTTCCCAATGCGTCTAGCGGCTCCCCTCAAAACAAATCCGCGACGTCAACAAACGACGATCACGCCCTCAACACACAACATGGCCAACATCAAGTCTCCGGAGGAAATCGGACGCCTGGAGCCCGTGGAGTACGATTCGTACCCGAGCAGCGACTCCTCTCCTCGTCAGCCTCTGTCCTCATTGCTCTTCATCAAACTTCGCACATCAACTGACGCCGTGACAGCCAAGAAGACGTCCAAGACCTCTTCTACCATGCAGAAGAGCCCGACGAAGGAAGCCAGCGCTCGGAGTCAGCAGCCATCTTGCTCATGTTTTCACTTCATTGACAATCCACTGACATTGCTGCAGCAATAGTCATCGAGATCTCGGAGAGCGCCCAGGACAAGGACAATGCCGAAAGCCAGACTGCGCCACGTCAGTCCATCTTTCGCGCGCTCGCCTGATACTTTCGAGCCTCCGCTGACCTAGTGACAGCGAAATCGATTTCTCCGGAAATGCAGAAGGTCCTGAAGAAGAAGGCAGCCGCCAAAACAATCAGATACACCGGCGCCGAGCTCAACTCGATTGGCAAGCACTGTTCCGCCCGCCTTCCACCTTCCAGCGCCGTGCAAGCCATGTTCCTGTACGAGCTTCAGCGCAAGGCCGACGACGAGAAGTTCTTCCACAGCCGCATGTTCCAGCTTCGCCAGGAAGAGGAGGCCATCGCACTCGAACGTATAGAGTCAGCTAAGCTCGTTCAAGCTCTCGAGTCCCGCGTCAAACAGCTCGAGAAGATCGGCCTGAGCCGTGACCACGAAGCGGAGGAGCGCCGCAACAAGTCCAAGACGCGGATCAGATCCCACCAGGACGCTCTCGACCGACACAAGACCAGCATCAACGACCTCTGCGAGAAGCTCACCACTCTCAACACAGACATGCAAGCCCTTCAGACCGCCGTCGCCACCCAGGCCGCCGCCGCCATCCCAGCATCCATCATCACCGAGCACGCCGCCGCCATCGCCGAAGTTCACACCACCGCGCTCAACCTCTTCGAAGACCGCGATGGCATGATCACGCTGATGACCGACACCCGTGACCGCGTCACCAAGCTGGAGGACAACGTTCGGGCGCTCACGTTGCAGAACGCCGCCGTCAAGTCGCCAGGTTCGATGGCTCCACATCGCCTGTCCATGGCTACCTCTTACGGCGAGAAGCTCGACCTGGCTGTTCCGAAGGGCAAGGCTCACATTTCGCTGAAGGCCGAGGGAGGTAGCCGCAAGACGAACTTTGCTGCATAGGGAAGGGGAGACAGGAGAGGAAGCAGGCATACTGGGAAACTGGACGACTGCGCTTCAAGGATACGATACCTGAGACGAGCAGACAGCACGCGTCTTGATGCGACGATTCGACAGGTCAATGATAACAAGATTGACCTTGCAACACTGATTTCAACGTCGGATCGTATTCGTCCGCTGCAAATCACATATGATGCGTAGAGAAGAACAAGTCTGTGATACTCCCGTCATGCTATCCATGAAATGCCGAGCTTCAGCTAAAGTGCTGTGGTTGTTGAAAAACGAAAGGCGTATTCGTGCCGTGACCGTGATACTACAACATCGGAAGCAAACGCAAGCATCCTCCATTCTTTCCATTGTTCCCGTTTCGTGCAGGATCACCGCAGGCCGCAGCTCATGCTGATCAGTCTCTTCCCGACCTCCTCATGGGAGAAGGTATAGCGTGCTCAATCAAGACACACAGTGTGATTGACAAGAAAGGGAACTCGTGCCACACCATTCAGTGCGGTTACATCGTGGTAGGAAACAAAGCAAAAGTCATCAACCCATCGCAGCACATCAATACTGCACGCCCTTACGCTGCAAATAACTCCCCAACAAGCCGTCCAGCTCGCCCATCATACTCTGCACACCCTTTCGCTGCTCAACGAACAGACCCGCCATCAGCGGGTGATCAGCCGGCGCTGGCGTGACGCCCGTCTTGTCGTGAATCATGACCAACATGTCGCGAACCTCGGAGCCGTCTTCCAGCCAGGCGCGGAGACTGGTGTGGTCCCAGGGTTGCTGCTGGGTTACGATGGGAGAGGTGTTGTTAGACGAGGGAGGAGTGGATGAGGAGGTCGTGGTGCTCTCGTTGGAGAGATTGGTGGGTTGATCGCGGTCCGTGGATTGTTGCGATTGTGACTGTGGGTTGGGTTGAGGTTGAGGGGAACGTGCGGTCGGCGTCGGGTCGTTGTCCTCGGGTGTCCGGGCTTCGGACTCGCGAGAACTGTCCGGGTGATCGATCAGACTGGGTGAGCTCGAAAGGCTGGCCGGAGCGTTGTAATCGCTGTTTTCGTCCACGTCGGGCATCGGGATGTGAATCGACTCAGTACCGTGCATAAAGGATTGTGAGTTGATCTCCACAGGGCTCTCCGATAACCGATCGCCTTCGTCGTCAGAGATGGGATTCTGCTCTCGCTCGTCCTGCGGCGAATCGAAGTCGTCGAGTTGGACTCGCTGCTTCGCTCGTTTCGCTTTCCTGGGCTTCGCCTCCTTGTCGCCTGTTTTCAGAGCATTCGTGATGGGTGAAAGTGCGCTGCTGAGAGCACTTGGCCTCTCTTGAGGCACGGGTGTCGATGTGCCGTCGTCGCCTTCCTCCCGCTGCGACTCGCTGATGCTTCCTTCTTGGCCGGTAGCCATCTCATATGCAACTTCCGAGCCTGGCAGCTCTGCGACGAAGGCGTTGTTGAAATAGTTCGATGGACCTCGAACGTCTTCAGTTCTCTTCCCTGGACCGGGGAACTCGATGGGAGAGTTTGTGCCACTCGCGAATGGACTGATTCGCGGTGAGTCTCGACCGAGCTCTGTTGATAGCTTCTCCCCATCGCTGTAGTCGCTGGCATCATCCTTGGTTTTCTTGTCCTTCTTCTTGCTTTTGAAAAGGCCACTGAGTAGGCCACCTTTCTTCGGCTCTTTCTTGTCCTTCACTTCTTTCTTAGCCGGCTCCGTCGGTGAGACGACCTTTTGAACGGGTTCCAAGCTGTTGCTCCTTTTCGGCGGCGGCTGCTCCTCGGTCGGCGACTTGAGAGAAGCGTTCTCATCACGTAGCAGTCCAGGAGTAAGTGTGATCTTTCGAGTTTCGATTGAGTCATCCCTGAGGTAAGAGTCCGTGTTCCTGGTTTTCCGCGACTTGAGTGGTGCGGCTTCTACCGTGACCGTTGGTTTCCTGTCGAGATCCGATTGCAAGTAGTCATACTCACCAGTCTTGTCTGCCAATTTCGGCTGAACAGCATCATCGTCGCCGCCGATGCCAGCGGCGGACAGAGCCTGGGCCGCAGTCGCGGCTTGCTCGCGATCGAATGATGCACGATTTGAGGATGTGCTGGATCTGGCTTCAGAAGCTGTATCTTTCGACTCAATTTTCTGCTCTTCGGCCTCCTCTTCATCATTGCTCTGCGCGCCTTTGTCCGATTGTAACTGCTCTCCGTATGGATCAATCATGTTATCTTCGTCATCGGAGGAGTAGTCGTAATCAGAGGCTTCCACATATGTAGGGGCAGCGAATTGAACCGTCTTTGCGTTTCGTCGGCGCATAGCTTTTTTGAGCGGATTCCTGGACTTCTCCGAATTATCGCTCAACATCGTGGCGGAAAGCTAGGTATTCCATGTCAGTCTAGAGTCAAGATGCAACAGGCAAGGCAGACGAACATCAATATTCCTGTGTTTGTTCAATCGCGCTAAGCGTTCCGTGGGCGTCTCTATGTGTTCGGCAGGGAGGTAGCCTGCGTTTCGTCAATACCATGCTGTCACTGTCCCGCTGGGCGTGACATACCAATGCTGCTGTCTTTGACCACTCGGACTAACCACCAGTAGCTATTGCTGTCATCCAGCAAAACCATGGTGTCGCCCTTGGTGGCGTTTGCCTGCCCTTCGACCGTGGCAACAAACGTATGCAATGCATATACAAACTCGAAATCGATGTCTTCTGCGTCACGTAAGCATTCGCCTCCCCACCCAGAATCAATGAATCGATCGTCGAGATTAAAGAAAGCGCCATTGGCATCATCATCGTCCTCGTATCCAGGGTCAGTCTCTTCAGACTCGGATCCGGAGGTGTCGTCCCACGAATCCGTGGATCCATCGTCGGAAAAGGGCGCTTCCAGCAGCGGATCGTGCATGGGCAGAAGGAAGGAGCGAATGTCGGCACTCGCGATGCTGGAGAGGCTTGGGGAAGGCTCCAGATCCGGCATGCTGCGCGCAAAGGCCTGATTGCGCAGTGGGCTCCCAATCGACCAGCCATGGTCTCGAGTGGAATCCTGTACGTTGCCAGACCACATATCAGATGGCGTAGAATCACTGCTGCGCCGCGTGGGTGTCCAGGCATGCTCCAGTGGTCGGGTCACGGTCTCATGGCCACCTGGTCCATCCTCCTCCAATTCCGGAATGGCCAGCGAACCCGTGGTATACCTACCCTGTTGATGATGTTTCGACGCTGGGTTGTTAGTCCCGCTCAGTCGAGCGGGCATGAAAGGTGCACGTCTTACAATGTCCACGAGTCTTGCCCGAATGGGCGGATGTTGTGGTGTCTGCGTGAAGGGCGAAGACGAAGCCGGGGATGCGGACTGGTTGAAAGTCTCGCGCTGCGATGCGTACGCTGGCGACAAGCTTGAGGAGCGAGTTGGCCAGCACCGGCGTGCCATCATAGGAGGCGAAGAATGTAAAGTGTACCCACCATCGTCAATGCTCGGCGAGCTGGATATCCTGTCCATCATGTCATCGTCCGTGTCTCCATCTTGGTCTCCGGTCTCGCCCTCCTCCTCTTCTTCGTGCGAGGTGCCATTGCTCTCCGCTGTCTGCGTATTGTTCGCTTGTGCCTGTTCAATGGCGTCTGGCTGGTCGACCAGATTGTCTGTAATATTCCATGCCTCCGCCAGCGACTGCTCTTCCGAGTGACGTTCTTCAATAACGTGGTGGACTTGTGCGGCGAGGTGCGGCGCGAGTCCGTTTGGCTGTAACGGGTTCGGCGTGGTGTGTTCGGCGGCGGTGGGATGTTCTTCGTCTTGCAAGTCCAGGGTGTCTGCCCTCACAACATTGGGCCGCGTCGCGACCGACATTGTGCGAGGAGCTGAAGTTGGAGGTGGTATGCGTCGGTATTATTGGGCCAGGGCGCGGTCACTCCGAATCAATCGGACACCGGACAAGGTGCGGTCAAGCGCATGGCAGAGAGGTGTGGTTGCGTCGTTGGCAGAAACAAATCGAGATCGGCCGTCAGGTGTCAGGTAAGTCGTACAGTGTCGTCGGAGGGGGAAGATGGCGGCGACCGCGTTGTCAGGAGAGAGAGTGGAGGAGACGAAGGTTGGGCGCAGCGGAGCGCTGCATGAAGATCAATTCGGTGGCTGAGCGCGCAAAGGGTGGTGGTCTTTTCGGAAAGATGTAGGCAAAGCCCGAGACGTGGACGACGTGGACGACGCAACAGTGCAATATTCGCTGTCGCGTGTTATACAGGCCTTGTAGCAGGGACGAAGGTATCAAAACGTGCATTTACTTCTAACCAGTAATTAAAAGTAGGTTGCCGTCGATAAGCAGGGGGGGGGGCCCAAAAGGGTTTCATGTTTTCCAGGTTCCCCGTTGCAGGCGGACCTGGCTCCGTCCACGGACCTCAGCGAGCAATTCCTCCTCGACTTCACCTCGACCAAGCACGAGTCTTCCATTGAACTTGCTATTACTCCCGCCTTATACTGGCTAATGACTCTCAGTATGACCATATGACTCCTTGACATCCGACAACAAGGATGTATCACACCGACGGCCGAAAGATTCGCAAGGTAACGAGAGCGTGCGACCAGTGTAAGACCAAGACCAAGAAGATCAGATGCTCGGGCACGAAACCATGCAATCATTGCGATTCCAGAAGATTCAATTGCTCATACGACTCGCTATATCTCCGAGGCCGACCACCTACTCCGCCATCTTCATTCTCACCCAACACGGTAGCTGAGCGACAAAGCCATCATTCTCGCGGCAACGGTATAGTCGACATACCAATTGCGGTCGCGGCGCACGCGAACGTTCTTCCACAAGAATCGCTCGAAGTACCCATAAATCACTCTCGAAGTACTCCTGAGCTGGAGGCGGCCGACGGTCAATTCGTTGATTCGACGTCTGGATTGTCCTTTCTTCGTCGCGCCCAGCACCGCTTCTCGTACAATGGTCGTTAGCGCTCAGATGCAGACAGTGTTGTACAAGATGCCGAGCAGTAACCGATGATGATTGCTGGCGACCGGCCACTCCTGGGTGAAGGCTCGCATTTCCAGCTACCGAGCCACGACCATGCCGTCGAGCTTCTCAATCTATACTTTGACGTTTGTGTGGCTACTTACCGTATCCTCCATCGACCTACCGTACCGTAAACGAGTGGCTCCAGACTCTGGAACCCACCGCGCAAAGGCAAAGACCGCTTCATGATGACCTCGGACGGACCAAGACTGCGATAATGCTCGGCGTATTCGCTGTCGCCACATTCCATCACCAAAAGTATAGAGGACGTACCAGCAACGAGGACACTATACTCCAAAGCGATAGCTTAATGAGGCAGGCCGCCGCTTTGACGGAAGCTGAATTGGGAATGCCGACGCTCGAATCAGTGCAGAGCCGTTTGGTGCAAGTTTTCTATCTTCTCATAACATGTCGAATGAACCGTGCGTGGTATTCTTTTGGGAACTGTCTACATATCATCTCAGCACTCGGCATGCACAAACTGGGGAGGAAGTGGCGTGGGGGAGGAGCTCGTGGCAACTACATACACATTGAGTGCGGCAAGCGCACGTTCTGGACAGCCTATATCCTCAACAAACACCTCGGAGTCCTTCTCGGACGTCCGTCACACTTCCATAATGAAGACATTATGCTCGACGATCCGGACCGCGTGAACGACGAGGACATGACCGCCGTCGGGGCCCGCGGTAACAGTTGCGAGAAGTGTCATATCAATGCGTTCGTGTGCAATGCCAAGCTCGCTCGAATCGTTGTACGGATGTCGCGAAAGCTCTACTCTACCAAATCCATCCCCGCACTGGATAGAGCACGGTCGGTCGCAAGATCACACCGCGATCTGGAGAGCTGGCAGGCCTATTTGCCCGCTTTCCTCAGTACGGTCAAGCCCTCGACGCTGATCAGGTCGTTTCGAACGCAGTCTATCGCCTTGAAGATAGCCTACCGACATGCAGTCATGCATCTAAACCGACCGTAACTGCTCGATTCTAATCTGAATCATCGCGATACGACTTACTCGTCTGGTCTACACGAGAGTTTTGACCGGTGCGTGCTCGCCGCACGGGACGTGCTCAAGGTCATGGACGGCATGGCGATGGATAGCGCCTTGTTTCAAATGTACTGGTGGACTCACTACGTCACATTCTGCGCGTTGTCCGTTGTCTATGTGTGGGAGATACAGCAGATCGGGCCCGCTGACACAGCCAACGCATTGGACCAAATGGAGCTGTCAAATTTGGCCGAGCACTGCCAAAATCACCTCGCCGCAGCAACAAGTTCGAACTCGCGCGCTCGCTTGTAGTCCTTGGCCTTGCCCGCCTCGATCATCTCGATCAGCGGCCTCGGTGCAATGTTGCCGTAGCCGACGAGGAAATCTTCCACATCGAAAGCTGTGTGGAGCAGGTACTCGTCGTAGCAGGTCAAGATTTGAAGATCCGGGCGCTCCTTGCGGATGACCAGCATCTCAGTATCCCAGCGGCGCATGTTCCTGACACCGTTCTTCATGGCGAAGACACCAGGTTGTGCGGAGATGTCGAGCATGGTCTGCAGGTTGTAGGTGGCATGCGTGTTGTCGGGATACTGAAACAGGATCAGAGGCAATTGGCTGACCTCGAAGACTCGCTTGTAGCGATCCTGTGGCGCGCTGGGTTGGTATCCGAATCGCAGCCATCCGTGCGAAGGGTAAAGGAGTCCAGCTTTGGCACCCACATCTTTGGCACGCTTGGCCTCCAGGGCGGCGACTTCTGTTCCCTCGCCGGTGATGGTGGCAATGATGGGGATGCGGTCGTCGACTGACTTGACGAAGGCACGGATAACGGCGAGTTGCTCGCTTTGAGTGAGGAAGGTGCCCTCGCCGGCGTGGCCAAGAACAACAAGACCCTTGACGCCGGAGATGCTACCGAGCTATAAACCGAGACGCTGGATAGCGTCGTAGTCGACCTCGCCTGACTCGGTAAAGGGAGTGACAGGAGCTGGAGTGAGTCCTCGAAGATCCATAACGGTGTTGAGGTGTTTACGTCTTTGGTCTGTATTAATTTGGTTTGTCGGTTGGTTGGACGGAAGGTGGTGAGTGTTGGACGATCTGGCGGTGGGTCTGCTTGAGAAGGTTCGGTGTTTGATACTAATTCGACAACAGCGACGCCCGTCCCTTTTGTATCCTTCTCTCTGGCGTTACACCCACCACTGAGTATCATTGCATCGCCCGTCGCCGAGACCCACATCCTCGTTCGCCGAGCCTCGCCAGCCGGTTCTCCAGGCCCGGATATTGGGAGTCCGGTGTTGCTGCTGAGAATCCGGAACGGAAAGTTGAATACAAACTTCGGATATAGCTTTCGACTTCGCTACTTACTCCGGCAACCGCGGATTCTCATGAAGATGCCCACTCCACCCGAACCGTTTCACTCCACATGCGTTCGTGGTCCGCAGGAACATTGCTCCAGGTGCGCGAATATGGAGTCCCCAGACTTCGTTCCCCGCACTAGAGGCTCCACCCCGTGGGTACGATGGGGTTTGATTAGTGAAGGCCATAGACCGAGATCTACCCGAAATGGGAGAGGAGACTCCGCTGCGTCAACTGAACACATAATCGGATGCGAGGCCGAGGAGCACGTATCCGTTTGCTCCGGTGCAAGATCAGTCTTCTTGTAGCGCCGCCTCGCAGTCAAACGCGCTACCGCAATGATGTGGATGGTTGACGCAGGATTTGCGTCGAACCACTATTAATATGCAATAGTGTGCCCCTGCCATTTCAACGATCTTCTTTTGTATTGGACTAGCAGTTGTCTCCTTCACCCTCACGATGGTACAAACTCCTTCGCTTTCGCCTGAACGATCGCACGATGACCTTAAGAAGAAGGCCATGTTCCATGAAGAGCATGTCAACACCTACCGTGGTGTGTTGACGCCAGAGGACGCTGTGTTTCTTGCTTCGTTCCCGGATGAGAAGAGGAGGACGATCATGCGCAAGGTTGGTTCCATCGATTATAAAAGACAAGGGCAACGCTGACTTGGTACTGGTGACAGGTCGACGTAAGAATGATCGACTTTTCGTACGTCAAGCATCGGATTGACAGGAGGTTAGTGGAGACTTGTCCCAATGCTACTTGTTCTCTATCTCATGTAAGAGCGTTGCGAGACCTGTAGCTTACCGGCAGCTAATGATTCTCAGACCATTCATCGACCGAGCCAACGTCGGTATGCCCACCTCCTCGGGCTCTACGATTGACAGTTGTCTGACTTGTTCCAGGCAATGCAAAAATTAAAGGACTGGAAGACAGCTTGAACATGACAGGACACCAGTGCAACATTGCTCTCGCAGTCTTCTTCGTCCCGTACACTTTGGCGGAAATACCGAGCAACATCATCCTCAACCGCTTCAAGCGGCCTTCAACTTTCATGGGCATCATGTCTCCATCTGGGGGCCTGTAATGATGTGCACCGGCTTTGTCCAAGGCTTCAGCGGGCTGTGCATCACAAGAGTGCTTCTGGGTCTTTTCGAGTGAGTAAGCCACTGCATACCACCTCGTTCGGATTGCTATTTACACACGCGCAGAGCCGGTCTCTTCCCAGGAGCTATTCTTATTATCTCAAGATGGTACCTCCCACACGAAAGTCAAACTCGCATCGCCATATTCTTCACCGCCAGTGCCTTCGCAGGAGCTCTATCAGGGCTACTCGCACACGGCATAGTCAACATGGACGGTCTCGGTGGATACGAAGGCTGGCGATGGATCTTCATCCTCGAGGGCATCGCATCTGTCGTTGCTGGCCTCGCCTGCTTCCCACTTCTGTCTGACACGCCTGCTCTCGCAACGATGGCTCGAGCCTGAGGAGATCCGATATCTCGAGCTCCGTCAAGTAGCTCGCCAGGCCCGCCAGACCGAGGACACGGGCAAGAAGTTTGACTTCCGCATCTTAAAGAGCGTATTGCTCGGCTGGAAGATCTACTGCCTCATCCTCGCATTTTGGTCGAATGTCACACCAAATTACGGTCTCAAGTTCACCATGTCAGCGCTGCCATTCGTAGGGAGTAAGAGAATGTTGACTAATTTATCTGCAGGCCTCAGATCATGAAGAACATGGGCTACACCAGCGCGAATGCACAGCTTCTCACGATTCCGGCGTACACAGTCGGCGTGATATCTGCATACGGCTTCGCGGTCCTGTCAGATAAGTTTAGATGGCGCATACCCTCCATCGTCGGACCGCAAGCTGCTGTTGTGGTCGCTTACGCCATCCTCGCTTCCAAAGCCGAAAACATCAAAGGAAACATTCCGCTTTGCTACTTTGCAGTGTGCCTGGCTTGCTTCGGGTGAGTCTAACGACACGCCCGGTCCTCTTCTGATTTTGCCTTTGAGATGCTCCGCTCGAGCAGGGTGATGCGCAAGCCCTCCTTCCACCCTCTACCACCGCTGACCGCTGACCGCAAGCTCGATCGCCCTTTGCCTTCGGAAATGAGATGGCGCACTCGACGCGGAGGTATTCGTACGATGCTTTAACATCTTGCAGCGCTGCTCAGTTGCTTCCGTGACCGCCATGCACCGTCCTTGCAACTGAGTGCCATCGATCCTAGCTTCGAGCGCTCCCCAGCCGCTCGTCATATGCGGAGACGGCACTTCCTTTGCATCAGCATCCGACTACGCTCCCTCAGCCCCCACTAAATGAACGATACGCCGGAAGCCACTTCTTCCCAAAATCATCCCAGATTCGATTCACTGACACCCTTCATAGTGCTCATATGGAAGCACCTCCAGCTCTCCTCTCCCTTCCTCCACTTAAACTCATAAATAACACGAGCCACAACACCCGGCGGCGCACCGTGCTCATCGCACTCCACGTACGTGACAGAAGTACCCTCTTTCTCGAACACCCGGGGCATGACCGAAATAACCTCCATTCGATGCTCTGGGAATTTTTCAAGCTTCTGTTGCATCACTTCGGCTTTCTCAGGCATTAGCAGCCCCTCGGGCGAGTTCCCAAAACGAGACCGGAACTCCGGAGCCAAAATTTTGTAGAGCTCGCCGTCTTGACCTTCGAAGTCTCGGTTGTTGAGTGCTTTTATACCAGCATGAGCAAACTTTATCAGCATCGCGACCAGATCCTCAGAGCTAACATCGCGATCTGGAGGTGACCAAGTCGGCTCGTTTAGCTTTGCTGTTTCTCTTTCCGGCGGCGACGTTTCAGACTTGGCCATACTCTCGTAGATGCAAGGTTTGGAGCTGGATTGTACAAAAAAGGATCCCGATTTCCTGGTATAATTCGGTGTATCCTGTCTCCGACCGGCCGTCAACTTCTTCACGTACCAGGCGGGATTCGAGCTCGCCTTTACGGATTCCCGAGCGCAATATAGAAAGTATGCCGGGCGAGATAGCTGCGGCAAGAAGGATGTAAGAAATAGCTCGGGTTTAGTACGCTGCGGCAGAGACCGACCACTTTGCCACAAAACATGAAGCAAATGAGTGAGTACGAGAGCAGACATTCAACAAACCAGGCGGGTATCAACGAAAAGTGCAAGCGAGGGCTTTCATTCAATTGATGAACTCTAATGCGTTCAAGAAGGCTATTGCGTTGTTTTGATTTGTCGGTACGATGTTAGACTTCAAGACCGGAAACTTGGAGAGGATTGGTGGTACACTGATCTCCCGATCTTTGTTTCGGCCGATGATCGTGGCCTATATGTCCAAGTCGCTCCTTTTAGTTTCACACGTCATATCACTAAAAAAGTCCAGTTGCGCCCTCAGACCACCCACCGAAAGCCTGCGATATATGTCGCTAAAGCTTACCGGTTTAGGTGGACTGAGATTCTGAGACTAACCGCCGGTACAGACTGGGGCTGTGGGTAGTTTCCTATTTGGGCAGTCTCGACCAAGGATTACAACTTCCCTATACAACTATTTGAGCCGTCCGATCATTGTATTCCGATTCCGTACGCGATCGTCCACTCGCGTCTATGTGAATCAGCACGTCGATCTACTTGTACTGCTGGTCATGTCGTCCGAACAATTTTTATGCATTTGGCTAAGGCGTGTAGACAACTCATAGTGTAGACAACTCATATGTACGTTTGCATAAGCCGGCGAACGTACACATGACGTGGGTCAAGCCGGTATGCTATTGGACCTTTACGCCTTGTTACGTCGTCCGAATGCCGAACAGGTACGGCCATTGGAGTGTGCACGCGAGTTGCTGGGCCGCGTACATGCACCGGTTAACAAGGCATGAGAACAACTGAGCGGTGCATGAACCCTTGCATGCCACCTTGATCTACTTGTACCTGTACGGTCATCAAGACGCCCAGGCATGTTGGCAAAAAGACGTGAACGTGCAAAGTTACCGGGCCTCCTGCGGCTGGCACATGCAAGTACTCAAGCTGGGCGCCATCTAATGCGAATATGCCTCGATCATCCCTCGCCAAAATCGCCATGCCCCGTACTCTTCGCATGCTGAACCATGCTGAACCGCCCACTGCTGTCCGTTCCCTCCATCGCCACACTGATTACACATCAGTTTGAACCCATGCGTGTCCGTAAAGTAATGCCGCTTCTGCAGGCCTCTGCACAGCTCCAGTGCACCAGCCAGCGCACCTCCGTCCATTTCGTCTTCGCCATCAACCCGCACCACCTCGAAGACTTTGCGGTCGAACTCCGGATCTGCACCGCTGTATGGCGCCACAGCACACACGTCGTAGTGGATCCCCGAGTACACCAGCAGGCACCTCGTGGGCTTACCCTCATTGAACTTGTCCACCCGGCAGTCTTGGACATTGATGCTGCAAATTTCAATGTCAAAGTGCTGGCTGAGAATCGACAGCTCTATCCCGCCTCCCCAGCTGTCTTCGCGTTGAATCCATCGACAGTAGTCCGAGGGCTTCTTCTCGAGCATGCCTTCGGTGTACAGTTCTGGCTGTGATTGGATAGTCTGCGCCACAACGGATCGGAGTTCTGTCATGCCGTCCAGAGCGGAACCGAGAACTGCTGAGGATAATGCTCGAAACATGCAGGAATTGTCGTCAGGCATCACTCGCAGGAGCATGACTCCATCGAGAAGAGGCACCTGTACTTCAGGCGGATCGGAGTCGAGGTCTTGCTTCTTTCTTGTCAAATTGAGTGGCTGATCTGGGAAGTCTCCGGACTTGTGTACTGGTGTTGAGCGTGATGTGGACGGCGGTAACGCCCTCACGTTTTCCTGATTTCTGGATGTTCCTTCAAGAGGGCTGGAGAGCTTTGCTTGAATGGCTCGTGGCGTGACGATCAGCTGCTCGCCGTTGAGTTTTTGAGGGAAGTCGGAGATCTTCATCTCCGGACTTATCGACTCGGTGTCCAGTGGCTGAGGCGGATATCCATATTTGAGGTCAAAGTCGGCGACTCCGCTCTTTTCTGAGATCTCTTGAATGAGGTCGCTCCAAGTAGCATCATTGGCGATACTGACCGTCGCCACTCCTTGAGGGCCTCGGACTCGAAGGCGGATGGAAGTTGCCATGAGAGAAGAGGTCCTGTGAAAATAGAAGTGATCCCAACAAAGTCGTGCGTGATGTCTCGTCTTTTGCTTCAAGATGCGGGTTGATGTAGATGGGGAGGTAGATCTGGTGGTCGAAATTATGGAGAAAGCCGTAAGCCGGAACCCGGTATCCGCGATCGCTGTGAATGGCAGGAGTGAATGGTCAAGTGATGTATGAGGCAATACAACAGTCTTGAAGTCTTGAATTCTGTGGAGACAACAATGCTCATCACATTCGCCGTCAGCTGCCAAAGTAGAAGACAATGGAAGATCGAGCCAGTGCGAGATAAGTCAGCAGCTCAACTGGATAAAATGAAATGAGCACTCATGACACAGTGTTGTTACACTTGGTGGGAAACATACAGACAACTTATATTTGGGCACCTTGACAAGGCACTCCGACGACTCAGTAGACGACAGCCTACCTGGTCCTGGTGTAAAGGTCAAGGTCGAGCTTTGAAGGTTGTTAAGCATGCCTGAGGCCAATATACTGACGTAAGCAACGGGATCGTCCGCAAGGATGCCTTCCCTCTTCACGTCGCGTCTCCCAGTGTATGAGCTTGATAATGCCAAATCACGACGACCTCACATAACGAACTGCGACACCATGCCGCCCGCACGTCCGGCCAAGGCCCGCAGTCCCAGCTCCACGCCAATTCCCTCCACCGAAACCCCAAACGATGGCGTCCAGCTGCCTGCCGCCGAGTTGGCTACGATGTCCAAGATCCTCAATGCGATCTACGACTATCGCACCGAAGACGGCTTCGACCCGTCCAAGCTGTTCCACAAAAAGATCAACAAGCGGATACTTCCAGACTACTACGAGACGATTAAGGAGCCCATAGCAATGTCCACGATCAAAGCGAAGATTCACCAAAAGGCATACCGGAACTTCAGCGAGTTCGTGCGCGACTTTGCGCTGATCTCTCACAATGCGCAAATATACAACGTCCCGGACAGTGGTGCATTCCAAGATGCGCTGGTCATCAAGGAGCAATTGGAGAAGCAATTGCAGCTTTTGGTCAAGGATGGCTTGATCACACAGGAGGTCGCAACGTTGCCCGATCTCGGCGAGATTCCAACCTACGAGCCACCGCCGATGGAAGAGGCAGATCAGGAAGCCGAGCCGGAGGAAGAGGAAGAATCAGACGACGAGGGCGAAGAGGATGACGACGACGATGGTGACGAGGACGAGGACGGAAAGAAGAAGAAGCGACGAGGCCCACGAGCGTCCACCTCAATCGCGAAACGAGATGTTGCAGATGAAGCCAACGGGAAACGCGCTCGGGGTAGACCACCGAAGCTGCTCACGCCCATGGAGGCTCGTATGCAAGTCATTCTGAAGGGCATCCGGAAACCGAGAAACAGCCGGAGCCAGCTTATGATAAGGTCGTTCGATCGTCTCCCAGACAAGGCTGCCATGCCCGACTACTACATTGAGATCAAGCAGCCCATGGCATATGATCAACTCAAACGGAAAGTGAAGCGCAAGAAGTACAAGACCTTGGAAGAATTCATGGCGGATGTCAATCTCATGTTCAACAATGCAAAGGCGTTCAATCAGGACGAATCACAAATCTTCAAAGATGCAGTCGCTCTGCAAATCGAAGCCGGGCGTTTGTACGACGAGGAGAAGGCTAAACCAGACGATTCGTTCGCAGACGATGAAGGCAAAGTCCCAATGCCGAACGGTATCCTGCATAATGGCGAGCTGTACAAGGTCGGAGACTGGGTTCATGTGCAGAATCCAAACGACTTGACCAAACCCATCCCCGCGCAAATTTACCGCACCTACAAAGTGCAAGACGGTTCGAACATGGTCAACGTGTGCTGGTACTACCGTCCAGAGCAGACTGTACATCGCTTTGACAAGCACTTCTTCTCGAACGAGGTTGTGAAGACCGGAAGATACCGGGATCACAGTATTGATGAGATTGAAGGAAAATGCTTCATCATGTTCTACACGCGGTACTTCAAGGGCCGACCGAGAGGCATGCCTGCAGGCACCGAGATCTACGTGTGCCAGTCCAGGTACAACGAAACAGCACATCAGCTCAACACCATCAAGACGTGGGCGAGTTGTCTCCCTGACGAAGTGCGCGACAAAGACTACGAAATGGATCTGTTCGACCACCCTCGCAAGATGAAGAAATACCCGTCTCCACTGCAGTACATGCTGAAGGACGATCAAAAGGAGACGGACGAGTTGCCACAGCCGCAGTGGGGAGCGGACCGCGCGCCACCAAAGGTTGGCGCTGTTCACCGACGGCCTCGCACTGAGAAAGACTCCCCACCTCCTGAGCCCACTCCACCGCCGCCACCGAAGATGCCGACACCGCCTCCACGGCCGATGGCAACACCGCAGACGTACCAGCCCACTGCGGCACACCAGCAACAGCCGCTGCAGCGAGCTCCGTCTGGCAGTGGCATGCCTTCATACACCCCTACCCGACCACAGCAGTACGGCCAATCCGCTCCAACGCCCATCCCGCCACGATCTCAATCCAATGCCCAACCTAGCTATCCTCCAACACCACAACATAATCATCAGATGCCGCCACGTTCTATGCATCCGCAGCAAAACTCGTACACACCACAACAAAGCCAGGCAGCACCCCAACACCCTGCAGCATATGCTCCTCGCCCACCGACAGCGAATTACCGCGACCCGCCGCCGATCGAAGTCTACACGCTGCCCGATGCTGCCAATCTCTCCATTCCTCCAGACGTCCGCGAGCAGTACCAGCGTGACGAATTCGGTCGAGTGTTGTTTTTCACCACACCTCCAGTCAGTCTCGAGCAGACAGGAACAGTTCGTGGTCACAGCGTCCGCTATCTCGCCGAGAAAGCTCGTCGGCAGGAGCTGATGTCGAAGAAACGCAAGGAACGTAAAGAACAGAAAGAAGAGGCTGAACAAGCGGCAAAAAAAGCTCGTATCGAAGAAACAAAGCAGGTCATGTCAAATGTTGAAGCCATGAAGCTTAAGGCTCTCGAAGTTCTCGATCGACAACTTGCCAAGTCTGTGGCTGGCGAGTTGGGCGACGACGATCTTGCTCAGCTGAGTGCGAAGCAGAAGGCCGTTGTCGAGGCCAAGCAACAGAGGGAGGAAAACGACCGCCGTCGGCAAGCAATGAGACGTATCGGGCTCGGCAGCGACTTCTTTGCGGATGACTGGGATTCGAGGATAGTGCAGTGAGGGGATGCGATGTCATACGAGACGGCATGAACTAGTTTTGATGACCGAATGCCATGAGTGTTGTCTTCGTTGCGGTAGACTCGAACCGCAATCGCGGAGAATGACTGCTACGTCTGCCATAGAATCATCGTAGCATATGATTCTGGAGCTGTCACAGTCTCATCTTGCAGCACAAGCGTAGAATCCAAGCCTATCAAGGGAATCCACCCCTCGCCATCTTCTTCGCCCGCTGATCCCTCCGGTTATGATTCGCTCTGCTTCCCTTGTTCTCCTCCTTCCTCCTCTGCGCCGCAACCGTACTCGGATCGCCCGCAGGTCCCGCCGCATACCCACCACGTCCTCTCCCTCTACCACCCCGTCCTCTCCCACGACCTCGAAGGCCGCCTCTCCCAATTGGTCCTACATCTGAGTCCTCCGTCTCCGTCCCTGGGCTCTCTCGGTACGCCGTACTCGCCAACTCCGTCTGCTTCCCGTCGAATGCCCCCATCTTGGTTTCCAATCGTTTGAGTCGACTCGGTTCGCGCGCCAGCATAATCGCCCATCCCTCAATCGCCTCGTCTGTCATCCCCGTTTCCGCTTTCAGCGCCATGCGGGCTCGACTCCGGCGGATATTGAATGTTCGTCCGAAGAGTTCAGGGGAGGACTTGTATGCGCTGAAGAGGGTGGCGTCGTTTTCTTCTTGGGTTACCTTCACGTTTGGACCGGGTTCACCGTCGGGGTGCGCGGTGTCGACGGTGCCGCCTACGTCTTCGACGTCATACGTGTCGTCGCGCTCGTCGTCGTCGGAGTCGAAAGCTGCGAGCGCAGAGAGGATGGCGGCTTTGTTTTGGGGGTTGCTCATGGAGGGCTGGCGGTCTTGTTTGCCGATTGTTTGCCGATGTGGAGACGGCCGGCTTCGACGTCTAGGCGGCCGAGCTCGTCGTCGTCGAAGACGTTGCGGCGCTCCGGGAAGAAAGTGGGTTGGGAGGGAGGTGGTGTGGGGCGTGGTGCGAGGTGATCAATTTGTTTTTGAGGGTCTGTGTCGTAGACGGGGGCTTGCTCTGTTCGGTCGAGAGAGGCGAGGTGAGCGGGGAGGGAATCTTCGAGGAGGTGGGCGGTGACTTGCTCGACGTCATCGTTGTATTCGTCTAGTAGCTTCATCAGGAAGCCGGAACCGAGGTCAGGGAAGAGGTCCTGGATTTGTGTGACAAGACTCATTCGGTGAATGTTGATCGGATTATGTGATTCGATCTGGCGGCCCTTGCCCTTGCTTGGCTTTCGCTGCGGTTGCTTTGTTCGGCGGGCCAGGCTTGGAGATCGGTATATGTCGAGAGTATCGAGCAGCTTCAACAGTCTCTCTGGAGCCTTGGATCCGACCAGTAGCCGGAGCTTGCTCAGCAGTGGTGTATTCGTGACGACGTCCGCAAGTAGTGACGGGCTGGCTTTGTCTGCTTGTGCTTTCAGTGTGTACAGATGGTCCGAGAGAAGCGATATGCTATGTACTTCAGTCTTGGTGAGGGAAATGAGACACATGTATACAGTTGTCGAGAAAGCCTTCCTCTCTGCGTCGCTCGATGCCCTACTGTACGCTCCACCTAGCGAGTCCAAGAAGTCCGAGCCTGTCAGGAAGAACGCTCCAACATCGGCAGAGGCGTGTGTGATTGTACCGAGTTGAGGAAGGAGAATCGTAGCACCATCCATCTTGTTTGACTCCAAGATAATCACGACGAGATCTTTCTGTTTTTGCAGCACAGGAATCAGAGCTTCCGACCTTTTCCTCCAGAGCTTGGCCATGACCTGTGAAAGTGCGGAGCTTTTGACATGGGCATGACAGAAATCTGATAGGAACTTCCAAGAAAGCAGAGACTGCGATACAGCGACATCGTCCAACCAAGCACGGGCTACCAGTCGGAAGCAGACTTTTCGTAATGACAATGCCTTGGGGCCTTCGAAGCCATTGTTGTTGGTCTCGCCGAGCTCCTGGTAGAAAGTTCCAAGGAACATAGGAAGTGCCCCATCGTCACCTGCGGCCTTGCTGAACTTGTCCAGTGGCAGTCGCAATGTCAATTCCGAAAGAGTCAGCCAGGCATCCAGACATGCTTCCCATTCTTGAGGACCCAGGCTGAGTCTGATGTTGGCCGGTGGCAGGGGCGCAAATGCTGGAATCGACATTTTTGCACCACCTGTATGAGTCGCTCGTGTTCAATCTCCCTCGCAACGCCTTTCCCTCTGCCTCCAGAGATTTGTGTATTGGTTCAGTTCCTTCTGTTTGTCATGATGAGTGCATCAGAGACCGCAGTGCCAAAGACGGACTAGCGCAGTCAGTCTGGTGCCAAGAGTTTTCAGCACTTCAATTTGGTGAGCTTCGCGGTCTCCGACGTGACCTTCCTCTCTCCACGGACATCACTTTACCGAGTCACAAGACCGAGGTGAGGAAATGCGACGGAATGGCTACGAGCGACCGCAGAAACTAACAACAACTCAGTCGTGTTCGCAAAACCTCCGATACCCACCGAGAACTCCCTCGATCCAACAAAAAAGCCATCAACATGTCTTTCCAGGACGCGAAGAAGGGCGGCCTCGGCGACCAGCCCAAGATCCACAAGATCCGCATCACCCTCACTTCCCGCAAGGTCACCGCCCTCGAGAAGGTCTGCGGCGAGCTCATCGAGCGTGCCAAGAGTAAGGAGTTGCGCGTCAAGGGCCCAGTCCGTCTTCCCACCAAGAACCTCAAGATTTCTACCCGTAAGACTCCTTGCGGTGAGGGTTCCAAGACCTGGGACATGTTCGAGATGAGGTGAGTACATTGGATTGAGAGGTTCCTGGATACCTGGAGCGAAATACTGATAGTTCTGGCAGAATCCACAAGCGTCTGATCGACCTCAACGCCCCCACAGAGGTCGTCAAGCAGATCATCATCAACATCGAGGCCGGTGTCGAGGTCGAGGTTACCATTGCCGCATAAATGTGCAACCAGTGGTCCTCAGGAAAGCGGATGCATGCACCAGATCGTCCGCGAATGCCATAGTCAAGAAATGCATTCACGCCAAGCTGGCATACCCGTCATGTTTTTCACCATATATTGTGTGTCGAACGTTCTTGTATTCGTGTCTCGTGAAATGGGGAACTCTGTGCGCTAAACAAGAAACTAACCTCCAATGCTCTTCAGGCTCTACCTGCCACCAATCTGGGACTTTGGGATCGGTGGAACCCAGCAAGTCAGCACTTGTAGGCCCAAAATCATCCCTCCGATGATGGCGATAGCATGGCCATAGTTTCCTCCAGCGCCCGCATACCGGAACACAATCGCAAAGACGATACCACCAAGATTGCCGCATGCTCCAACGAAACCCGAGACCACGCCGTTGGCATGAGGATGGACATGCGGCACGACCGCAAAGTTGACACCGTTGGCACCTTCAAGGAAGAACGCCATTCCGACACCCACCAGTGCGACGAGCTGGCCGACGCTGTGCGAGTTGACCATCCCGATAGCCACCATGAAACCACCTGTGATCAGGCAGTATCCATGCAGCAGCGCTTTCTTCGCCCAAACATTCCCTCCGGTGTATTTGTACGCCAGATCCGAGACAACACCACCCAATGGTCGGAAGACAACATTCATCAACCCAAACATAGCGGCCCAGTTGCTCGCCGTCAATTTCGGCAAGGTCGGGAATTGATGCTGGTAGTACGATCCCAGCACACTGTTGACCGACAGCTCCGCGCCGAACGAGCAAAAGTACGCGACACCCAGGACCACGACTTGCGGGGAGAAAGACACCTTGAGGATCGCCATGAACGAGGGTTTCTGAATGACCTCGCCGCGAGCCGTGTCCAGCATCTGCTGCTCACCCATCTGGGCCTCGTTGTCGGCGAATGTACCCCGTGTCTGATCGAGTTTCTTCTCCTCGTTCATGACTCTAGATTCCGAGCCGGAGTCGGAGGCAGGTCGCTTCTCCTCGCTCACGGTGCCGGGGATGTCGACGATAGCGCCCTGAAGGCCGTGTTGGCGGAGGTTGCTTTCGACGATCTGGTGGCGGTCTTCCCACTTCCCGGTGGGAGTGTCCTGGCATAGGAACAGCAGTGCTAGCGCAACAGTTGTGATGACTATTCCCGGAACGATGAAGGTCACACGCCATGCGACGTGGGCGCTTAGTCCGCGTTCCCGAACAAGGCTGTTGAAGATTGCAGGCATGACGAAGTAGGTGATGCCCCCTCCTGCGTTACCCAGTCCGGCGGTCAACGAGTTCGCCGTGCCGATAACGTTCTTGTCGAAGAAGCCCGTGGTCCAGACTTGACATGGCACGAAGCTGCCACCCAGGATACCGATGAAGAAGCGACATGCGTAGAGCTGGTTGGCGTTGTAGACTGTTCCGGCGAGGAACGTGGGGATCACGCCGATTAGGAGACATCCTGCGAACGTCTTCCTTGGTCCGAATCGGTCGCAGGCTGGACCGGCGACGAGTCGGACGAGGAGCGTTGCTGTTAGGGCGATGATGTTGGAATTGGCGACTTGGTTTTTGGTGAGGCCGACGTCTTTGGCGATGATGTCGTAGAGGAGAGGTGGGAAGGCATACCTGCGGGGAGAGGGAGGGTTAGCGAATGTTGGAGAGGGTGGGCTTGAATGAGTTGTCGAGACTTACCAAGACCAGAAGGCGAGCAGGAATCCGAACCAGGAGAAGAAGAATACACGGCCGTATTCGTTGATTGGGTTGAAAAAAGGGATTGAGCGGGCTTTCTTGTTGATGGGATTGACCGCAGGTGCGGTCCAGAGACTCGCTGTGCTGAAAGCCATATTTGCGATGACGGGTTCGATGAATAGTCGATATTGATGTTCTCGGTCGCAAGGAGACAACGAGCAGTATGCTTTGATGAAGCTGCTCCGACAGATCTACAATGGAACAGGAGGTGGAATTCCTTAAGAACAATCCATTCACCAACCACGATATCAAAATCGATGTTTGACTTTCTCCGGAGCTCATCACTCGCAGCAATCCATTGATTGCGACTGGCAGTCTGGCGACTATCTCGAAGAAACCACGTTTCCGCGGATCTCACCACGCTGTAGCACGTTGTGGAACCCCCCTTCCCCAACCACTATCGTTCTGTGGCGGGTGGGTCGGGCTGACCCGGATAAGGACGTTCGCAGATGTGCAGGGTCTGGGCGGTTCTTGGGCGTCGACCTTCGACGTATATGTGAGCGTGCATGTGCAGGCGTAGAGGCGTGTTGGTCGAACGGTCAACCTATTGCTTGGAACTGCAAGATGGTGTCGTCGTTTCTCCGAGATCGACCGTTGTGTTCGAGCTGATAGGGCGTCTGGACTCTGGAGGATTTGCTGCAGCAGAAGTGAGCCTGGAAGAGCAGCGTCGTGATAGTCATGGATGCATTGACATCCTCTCTATTCGAGCACCGAGTGTTGAATTTGGCCCAGCGGCACGATCGAGCACATCGTTGCCTCTAACAGTGCTGTCCCATCGTGTCCATTTTGTTAATTGGCATCTCACGCGATTGTCCGCAGCGAACTCCCATCTCCTGGTAAGATTGATCCGGTGTCTGCGAGCGATATCAAAGCTTATCTGTGGCTAAGATAACACTGCCCAACACGGGTATGCTACAGGCTCAGACACTCCTACCCGATAAGCATCCCGGCTCTCCTGCGTGAACACGCCTTTCACATGCCATTCGGCTCTTGTAAGGCTACTTCTCCGCGGTGCCCTGATTTTATCATTGAAAGACAGGCGGGTGATGTCGGTGCGGGTTCAGCACCTCCTTGAGCCATCAGCGGTCAGTGTCGATACTAGAGCATTGGATGTTTCGGGGCGGCTAGCTTGGTCTTCTATCTTACCCGCATTGCGAAACGTGGCTGAGTTGTACGGCATGGTCTGACGCCTCGATGGGTAGCAGCTGTTGTTCAGGGAGGAGCTCATTGTCCGCACGCACGTGAGTTTAAGCTCCCGTCGTCCCGCTCCGTTCTATCTTGAGCCAATGAGAGCGTCCATATTTTCGTTGCAACAAAACGAGGCTCTTTCACACGTGTACTTCCTAGTCTTCTAGCCTTTCGACCTCACCATTGTCGACGGGGACTGTAAACTCGGGTGCTTGAGCGCCTTGCGAGTATGGCACATCCAAAAACTCTCCGAGCTGATCCTGAGTCTGCCGGCGACGACCATGGTAGCGATGTCCAGACTTCCGTCAGCCTCGCCCGAAGACTCTCGTAGAACCGTGCCGGGCTGCTCGCAATACTGACGGATCAGCCGGTATTTCGGTGTAATAGGAAGCAGGAGACAATGGCAGGATTCGATCTTGGCAGCGAAACCCTACCTTGCCAGAACCACTCCTGGTCATTGCGGTCGGCGACGTCGCCATTGCGTGGTCCAAGGTGGTCTGGTTATCGGCCTTGCCTACAGCTGAAGATGCCGACACTGATCGCGGCCATTGATTGAATCATCTCTGAAACAAGCCGCACTACGACGATGATGCTACAAAGCCGACATACCGGCGGCCAAGGCGAGCCAAGAAAACTACACCACTTTCATGCTTCGTCACTTTCATGCTTCGTCCTTCCTGTTCGGGGTCTGTTAACGCGAGTCTACGCGATACGATCCTGGGCGTACGTTGACTCCGTGTCGAGTCTTCGACGCTAGATGCGTGATGGCTTTACAAGTATTCTCCCCGATGGCACCTGCTCGCAGCCAGAGTCAGGCTACCATCCATCATGTACACTCGCACATTGTCTATGTGCCTCTGGCTGGCTGGCCATGCTCTGGCTCAGTCGGACACCGCACCTCCCCCAGGATTCACTTATGGCGGCAACGACTTGGGAGTCATCAAGGACAGCGAGACGGTGTCTAAAGCATTCCCCGAAGTCGACATCGATCTTCTCTCTCCCTACTTTGTCAACAAGGACAACAGGAACAGCGGTTTCGCCAATGGCACAGCCGGCCCAACTAGCCAGACAGAGATGGACTACTTCCTTCGTTCAATCGCTGAACGAAACGATTGGATCACCTATCGCTCCGTGGAGTTCCTTTCGGAGGAGGGGCGTGTCATGCCATATGTCTACCTTTCGGAGCCTGAGACTGCGTCCATAACCACCAACAGCTCAAAGCTGAAGGTTTACATTCAAGCAGCAATTCATGGAAACGAGCCTGCGGCGGACCAAGGCGCTTTGGCGCTCCTGGGGAAAATGGATGCCAATCAGACGTGGACGGCTTCGCTGCTTGAGAAGATGGACATTCTCATGCTGGTAAGTGCCCCGTGCGATGCCATTCTGTGTCAGAAAGACAGCATCTGACCACACCATCATGCAACAGCCTCGCTGGAACGCAGATGGTGTTGCCTACTTTCAGCGACGAATGGCTTGCAACCTGGATCCAAACCGTGAAGCAGTCAAGCTCGACCGTCGTCACACCCGTGACATCTGGCGTAGAACGCACGAATTCGGCGCTCACGTCATGATCGATATGCACGAGTACACGGCATCTACCACTTTTGGCGCAGATGGCGAATATCAGCATGCGGTTGATGCCATGCTCGGTATTGGAGCCGACCTGAATATTCACCCAGACATCCGCGACCTTGGTCTCAATACCTTTATCCCGGCGATCATGGAGCGTCTGGACAGCTATGGTCTGCGGTCGGACTTTTACGTTACTGGGCCCGCGAACACTTCTGTTCCTGAATTCACGCAATCCGGTACCGGTGCACGCTTCGCGGAGAGCGCTGTCGGTCTGACTCAAGCCATTTCGTTCCTCTTCGAGACTCGTGGAATCAGACTGGCGGATCAGAACTTTCAGCGCCGAGTTGCCACACAGCTCATCAAGCTAGAAGCCGCACTGGAGACTGCCCGCGACACGGAAGGTCTCTATGACCTTATCGAAACCGCCCGGGGAGACTTCATCTCCAGCACCAATGAGATTGTCATCCTCGAAGCAACCACAACAATCAATAGAACCTACCCGCTCGTTTCTGTCGCCAACGGCTCAGTGGTCGAAGTTCCGGTGACCTTCATCGAGACACCCACTATAGCCAACCTCACCCGCTCTCGGCCAGAAGCCTACCTCGTCCCACGCACTTGGATGGACATCGTCGACCGCCTGGAGATCCTCGGATTGGAAGTCGAGACTCTAGAGTACGAATTCCACGGCACTGTTGAGGTTCTGACCGTTAGGAACAGCACTCTCGGCGAGGAGATCTACGAAGGCCATGTCTTGAATACAGTGACGACGGAGGCTTCCAACAAGGAGGTCCACCTGCCGGCGAGCAGCTTCTTGGTCAGCACGCGGCAGAAGAACGCTGCGTTGGCTTTCGCGGTGCTGGAGCCGGAGAGCCCGGATTCTTATGTGACTTTCAACTTTGTGCCGTTGGCGGTCAATGATGAATACCCGATATATAGGGTCATGGCTTGATGATGGGAGAGTGTAGTAAGCGTATCCTACTACAGTACCTACACGATTATCTGGCATGTCTTGCTGTTAACACCTTCTCCAATCTTTGTCTTGTCTGAAGCCTTTGGGTTGGCCCATCATATCCGATGCTCACACATAGTGCAAGGTACTGAGCATCGCCGCCTTTTCACTCGTTGTCCCATCTGATGCCGTCGATGTCATTGAACAGGCCCTGTGCCAAAGGATAACCCCTCAATCGGGGTGCTCACCATCTCTTTCGATTGAGGTGAATGGCCTGTCCACAAGAAGCAGGCCCATCCAGGCCTGCATTTCTACCTTGTGGAAGCGAACAGAACATTCCGATGTGTTCACAGCTTGCATACCCTGCAACAGCCCTTGTGTTGTTTGCCTTGAA
Source organism: Zymoseptoria passerinii SP63 (assembly GCA_000223825.2). NCBI lineage: Eukaryota > Fungi > Ascomycota > Dothideomycetes > Mycosphaerellales > Mycosphaerellaceae > Zymoseptoria > Zymoseptoria passerinii. Next base: position 287 of record AFIY01001244.1, on the reverse strand, counting down.
CGGCCCTCCGCTGTACCTCGCTCTCACCCTCGTCATATTCCTTGTTCCTGGTCCCGAGTGACGCGGTCCAAGAGGCTGTTCATCCGGGGCATCCGATCGACGACCGCATATTAAGACATTGGCCTCACCACTAGGGGTGTTGTTGCCAACGTGACATTAGCAACGTTGGCAACATTACGTGAATTTGGTTTTCGAACCGTATTGTGATAATTGGTAGTAGGGATGTGTAACAAGCGTTAGTGCGGGATTATTGCGATCTGCACCAGTACACCTTTTAGGGAAACCCG
>AFIY01001248.1:0-99751 GCA_000223825.2 Zymoseptoria passerinii SP63 | reverse complement strand
CCCCCCCCCTTCCATCCCCAGTTGTGCTCGGCAGTTGGCAGCATTGCCGTCGCCAGATCGGTGGGACAGTACTCACGCAAGGTCGCTTAAGAGATGCTGCAGAATCTCGGCGTATAAGTTAGTGGCGGAAGCGGTGAGATGTCATTGCAACAAGGTACGTTCCACAGCGGCCATGTAGGTTCTATATCTGCAACACCACACCCACGCGGCCGTTCCCTGCGATATTATCACGGTGATGGGCACGTGAGGCGGCCCGAGGCTGTCGTGTGCTGTATTCTACTCTGCCTCCTAGTTCTATTCTACAGCTTCCGTGGAAACTCTCACACTACACTACTCGCCAGACACGTTTACATTATACATGAGACATCATTCATCAACAGGAGTTGATTTCATTGCTTGATTTGTCGTTGTTATTTTGCACCATGCCCTGACGTCGCATCGTATTCCGGTGCTGCTGTTGTCCCGGCGCCCCTTGGGTCACGTCAAGATACACGTGGTATCATGTGTCCGCATCGCATCGCATCGCATCGCAGAAAACAGCCTGTCCCATATGAGAACCTTCAAAAGAAAAGGCAGCGACCGTGGTCACCACATGCCATGGGCATCTCTCAGAGATGCATCAGAAAAGTCAAAAGTCACGGAAAATCAAAAAGCAAAAGTCGGGAAGCGGATTGCAGCAAAGCACCGTCGTGGACTCCCCGGCCGAAGCAGCAGCACCATCGAAAAGCAAAAGACCACCATGCATCCTCCATACCATCGGTAAACAGTCTTTGCTGGATCGGAGACGTGTCAGTTTCAATCCGGTGATGTTACGAGCGAAAACCGCCATACCGTTGAAAACTCACACCATTACTGCACCCATTCGCTGAGCAATGCACGAGCCACCGAAGGGAGCCATCTCTTCCTCGGTATTTGAAATGCCGGCACATCTTAAGGGTAGTCACCCTTGCAATTGCTCCCGGGGTACTCGCTACGGCCGCCACGGTGGCGATACAAGTTAGGGAGCACAAAGAGTCCCTCCGGTGCTTCGAGGATGCGGCGGTTTTGTGCGCGGTCCTGTGCGCTAGTAGTACGGGCGGTGTCGTTGGACTCGATTTTTTCCGCCGAGACCTCGTGGTCGTTCATGTGAGCCGAGCCCACTGGCTCGTCGGTATCAGCCGGGTCCGTAGGCTCGCTGACCACGGTTGAGTTCTCGTGGTCGCCGATGTTGGCCGCGTTCTCCCGGCCGCCGATGTTGGCCGAATCCTCCTGATCGCTGATACTGGCGGAGTCCACAGGCTTGTGGGTCTCGCCCGAGTCCTCAGGCTCGCTGGCCTTAGCTATATCCGCAGCCTGTTTATCGATCCAAGTCGCGACCTTCGAGTAGCGATGTAGCTCAAGTTCTCCTTCCGGATCGTAGATGTCACCAAAGTCGGCGATGATGGAAGAGTTTGGGGTCGTATCGCTGCCGGCGTCGAAGGCTGGAACAGAATCCTCGACCAATGGCTTGGTGTTGTTGACGACCTGATCAACCTTCTCTTCGCATCCTCGCGCAGTCTGGCGAGCGGAAATCTCGTTTGCGACCTGGACGGGCTCGGTGTGCTGAACAGCGTCGACAAGCTTGACAGATTCGGTAGGGACTTCTTCCGCGACACGAACTTCAGCATCCATGTGCCCCCCGTGTTCTTCAGCTTGGTCAATTGCGGTCTTGATGAGCGACTCTGCGTCGATCGTGCGAATCGCCTCGAGCTGCGTCAAGTTCTGAGAGCCCCAGAACGTGCTCATCATCGAGCCCATGGCGTAGATGTTCATGAAGCCGTGGTAGTAGCTGAACAAGATCATGAGGGGGATGAATCTCATGTCCTTTGGGTAGCGACAGAAGTGTGGGATCAGCTTCACGATCTTGGTGAAAGCGATCCAGATGGCGAAGCAGAGGTAGGAAGTGAAGGCGAACCGAGTCGCACCGACAGCGGTAGAGAGCAGGTACCACATGCTGCCTTCCTAAAGGAGCGCGGGCGTCTGAAACTGACCGAGGTAGATGATATAGAGGCCCCAAAAGAACTTCGTGGAGCACCAGTACGACTCCTGCTCCATCACGGTGAAGTTTCCACGCCAATGAGCGCGGGCCCAGCGCATGCACTGGTGGAGGTACTGCGAGTCGCCTTCGACGGTCGTCTCGAGCACGGACGCAGGGTCGGATTGAATGCAGATGTTCCAGCCCTTGGAGTACACCCAGCGTGTGAGACACTTGTCGTCGTCGGAGTTCAGTGGCTTTCCGCGCCAGGTATCGCCGTTGAAGTGGGTGAAGAACTCGCCGGTCTGGAGGATCTTCGTGCGGTAGGCCGCGGTGCGACCAGAGAGCGTAGAGATGGAGCCGTCGATGGCGTTGGTCGAGATATTGTTCCAGACTCTGCGCTCGAGGTAGCAGATCCCGAGGAAGTTCCACATATCGGCCTTGTCTCGACGAACGCGTTGACGGGTGCCGCCTGCGCCGACGTTGTCGTCCTCAAAGATCGCGAGAAGACGTGGGAGATAGCCAGCTGGCCAAAACACGTCATCGTCGGCGAAGACGACGATTGATGTCTCCACCTCGCGGAGCGCCTTCAGGAGCTGTGCGCGCTTGTTCAAGTGCTCAACGCCGAGAACACGAACGTCGCCGAGATTGGTCTCCTTGAGCATCTGCTCGACGATGGAAACGTTCTGATCGGCAGTGACGATGTAAATAGCACCTGGTCCTTCACCGGAGATACGCTCGACGCATTCCAACAGCTCGCCGGGTTTCTTGAAGGTGGTTGGAATGATGACGCTGGCGTGCTTGACGGTGTACTTGGGGTTCTCGAGAACCGGCTTCGGTTTGTAGAAGTAAAAGGTGCCAATGCTGACGACTGTGCGGACGTAGCGCGCGCCAAACACAGCGACGAAGCCCGCGAGAGAGATGACTCCGACGCGCGGCATGTTGACCGAGGAGGACAGTGCAGAGAGAGGCTGGTCATAAACCGCAGAAGTTGGCAAAGCCTGGAAGGTGCTCGAGCTCGCCAGGGACTGGCCAGGGAGGAAAGTGAGCTCCATCTTGAGGTGCAGCAGATGATGAGAGGACGCGTTGCTGACCTACAAACGGAGGTCAGCGGTGTGGTGGTGCAGGAAGGGCGGTCGAAGGGAACGGACCGAAAGAGATCTGCTTAGTGTACAATCGTCGTGGGTGGACGTTGCAAAGAGGCCTCAAAGACCGACTGCGTGGTTTTGTGATGGAACTGATGATGGAGGTGTTCGACGGGACCTATTGCGGGACTCGTGTCGGACAGCGGTGGTCTTGGAGGAGAGCGGTGGGGTATTGACTCGATTCCAATCCCCGAGGGTTGAATGCCCTGAGAGACTGCAGGCCAATGTCAGTGTCAGGTTCAAGATGAGGGACAAGCGAGGGAGGTGGACGAACCGAGCTCGACGCGATGATCGATGAAGATGTGCCTGTCTTCGAGGCTGAACGTGTTGTAAGGGAGCTAGGTTCAGCACACACGCTGGCGCGCGGTACGACGAATGGCCTTGGAAGCACGAGACTGTGAAGATTGACGCTTGTTTGGTGTGGGTTGTGCGGTGGCCAAGCGGCGTTGAGGTGTCTGCAAAGACACGGTGTCGGTGAAGACAAAGAAGAGGAAGAAGATCGTTCGACAATGGCTTGGTGTGCTGTTGGTGTATCAAAGTTGTGTCGATGTCGATGGAAAGGAGACGGTGGTGATGGTGGAGAGGGGAAACGAAGGCGACGGAATGGCTGGCTGGGTTTTCAAGCCAAGGCTGCAGACTCGAAAGGGGGGGCGCTCGATCACGCGCCAAAGCATGCGCCACATCTTGCTTCACTCGATGAGGTGCAACTATTCATGTGCACCTCACGCAGAAGCTCATGGTCAAGGACTCTGCATGAAAGGAGGAGCCGCGATACATATGAAGATGGAGAAGCATTGATGTGTCCACCAGAGCAGCAGTGGACGCTGGTTGAGGACGATGAGGAAGCTGCGCTTTGCAGGCTACAGATCAGGACATCGACGACCTGAGTAAGGTGCTGAACATGTTGGCCTGTCAAAGAACGATGTAGATGATGAGCGGTGTCTTGTTGAGCCGTCTACGTGCTGTACGACCATAGAACCGGCGGTGCTGAACGGTTCCGTGATGCCATGCAGCGTGTTGGGGCGAACGAGTTGCACATCTCCTTCATCGACGACAAAGGCCGGTAAGGAAGCGCCGACTAATCATAAGCCGGCGTGATATACGCTGGTCACGGCACGACCAGCAAGTATCGATCGATCGACGGTATTGATACTGGCAACAGCGACGATGTAAGCAGCTGTCTCAAGACTCGCGACTGTGCATGGAGCCCAAAGCGGTTTGTGATCGCACAAGTATGGCCCACTAGGTCCCCTTCTCATTCCTCATCACGCTTATCTTATGAAGGTCTCGAGCTCTACATCAACACAGACAAAGAATAGAGACAGTCACCGCAGTTCTGGGCCAGCTGACGTTGTTGATACATCCGTGGCCACACTCATCTCACAGGTCGACCGGCCTTCTACGAGCAATCGACAACATTCCGAGACCTAGCTTCGAGGAATCTCGCCAAGTACACATATCCACGAGCACCACCTGGCCGCTGCGTGCAGCTCGTCCAACCAGAGAGCCCCTTCAACGAACGATCGACGATCTCACGTTGGCGAGAGACTACGAGGAAAGACAATGAAGAAGTGAGACCGGCGCCGACTAGTCAGCGGATGACCTCGCTCAACGACGAGAAGCCCGACACGCCATTAGGATGCATGCACAAGAGCTCGCAAGATGAAGACGCCAACGAAGCAGCGAAGCACAAGGTAACGGGAATGGTCAAGCCTCACGAAGTTGGAAGGACTACAAGTCGGCCGCATTCAGTCGACAAAGAAGGTGAATTGGCTCAGCTCAGCGATAAGCAGTGCTTCACAAGAGAATGAGATCTTGGGGACAAAGAGACGGTCTGACGGCGTAAGAGTTGCGCAACAATGGACATGATCACCGAGTTGCAGGTCTACATTCAGCCAAAGTAGGCATCTATCATGGACCAGCGTATAGATCAATCGAGCAGGATGCTTTTAGTTGCTTGCAATTCGCTCTGCCTTGTATAGATATCGCATCGTAGCTTGAGGGACTCGGGACTCCTTTGCATCCTGAGGTCCGTGGCCTTCATTCTGCAAGACCTCAGTTCGCACCCTCACGAGGTCGACTTCGTGAAGGCAAACTATCGATGACTCCTCCACGCGTACTTAATCTTGGAAGCATTTCACAACGACCTCACAGAAAGCAAAGCATGAACATGTGAAGTTATGTAGAAGCAGCGGGCAAGTGGGGGAGATCGTGCCCGACATTGACGGCTCCTCCACAGTGGGGGAGCTCTCTCCAGTGTCCACAGTCCTCAATGGCCAATGCCTCTAAATCAATCAACTTCTCGACACTACCTTACCCTACCTAGTCTGCATTGTCACGCGACCGTTGCAGAAGTGTTTGGCACCGGCCAGATTCTTTCTCTGCACGTCTATAACCTCAACTCGACAACAATCTGCAACTCCAATTCTAAACCCCAAACCTCCACAGCGCGACCTCGAGCTGTCACAAGCCGATCAACAGAAATGGAGGTTCCGACAACGAAGTCTTTAGCAGACATCTACCCGAGCGATGCTCTAGAGAGTCAGACGACAAGATGGAATAAGCTGCTGAGCAAGTTCAAGGACACCTACGGCAAGACGCCAGACTTTGTCTCAAGAAGTCCAGGCAGAGTGAACATCATCGGCGAGGTATGAACTGTGAACAAGAGCAAGGACCGAACTTTCAGCTGACGATGGTATAGCACATTGACTACTCTCTATACGAAGTGATACCCATGGCCGTGACAGCCGATGTCCTCCTCGCAGTTTCAGTCCACAAAAAAGAGTCGGGACCAAGCACAATCCACCTTACCAACGTCAACCCTCATAAGTTCGAGACGCGATCGTTCGATATACCCGACATCGGCGACGTTCATATCGATTCCACGACGCTTGAATGGACGAATTACTTCAAGTCGGGGCTCGTGGGAGCAACAGAGCTTCTCCGCAAGAAGCAGAAAGAGTTCAAGTCGAGCGTCGGAATGAACATTCTCGCGGACGGTACAGTGCCCTCGGGTGGTGGTCTGTCAAGTAGCGCAGCCTTCGTCTGTGCAAGCGCATTGGCAGTCATGAAGGCCAATGGAGAAGATCAGGTCGACAAGAAAGAGCTTGTGGAGCTCGCCATCGTCTCCGAGCGAGCCGTCGGGGTCAACAGCGGAGGAATGGATCAGTCGGCCTCAGTCTTCCCTCTCCAAGGCTCAGCACTATACGTTTCATTCGTGCCACAACTCTCCGCGAAGAACATCGCATTCCCGGAGCTCAAATCACCACTCACATTCGTCATTGCCCAATCGTTCGTTCAAGCGGACAAGCACACCACCGGTCCAGTCTGCTACAATCTCCGGGTCGTCGAAGTCACTCTCGCCGCTCTCGTCTTGTCCAAAATCTTTCGCCTCAAACAACTACCCTCAGACGCTGGTCCTCTCGGCATCAGTCTGCGAGGCTTCCACGACACATACATGCAAGAGCAAGAAGGCATCGCGGACAACCACAGCGTATCGAAGGAGGACTTCCGGAAGCAACTTCAAGACCTAATCGCGAAGGTCGACGAGTACCTCCCTCAAACAGAAGGCTACACCCGCGAGCAGATCTCCGAAATCACTGGGTTGAGCGTGCCAGAGCTGGAGCAAAAGTACATGAGCAAATTCCCGATTCGAGCAGAGAGGTTCATGCTGCGGCAACGAGCACTTCACGTTTTTGGCGAAGCGAGTCGCGTGCTGAAGTTCATGGATCTCCTCACTTCGCCTCCACCGCAGACGGAAAAGGAGAACACGGAATTGCTGCAGTCGCTAGGTGAGCTGCTCAACGAAACGCAAGAGTCGTGTCGCGACGTATACGAGAACAGCTGCCCTGAGCTCGACGAGCTATGCGATCTGGCGCGTTCGGCGGGATCGTATGGTAGTCGGTTGACGGGTGCGGGCTGGGGTGGATGCTCGGTGCATCTTGTGCCGGAGGATAAGGTGGAATTTGTGAAGCAGAAGTGGATACATGAGTACTACAAGAAGAAGTCTCCGGATATTACGGAGGAGAAGCTGAGTGAGGCGATTGTGGTGTCGAAGCCGGGAAGTGGGAGTGTTGTGTTTGAGGTGGATGGCAGGGGTTCGCTTTGAGAGCGATGCCTAGTGAGCGTTCTCACTTTTGTTGGCGAAGCGCTTTGGTAGAGCAAGCATAGACCAGGGCGAGCATTTGCTTCTGGCATTTGTTTGTGGCGCTTTTGTCCTCTCGATAGAAGAAGCAAGGACCTGGATTGCGATTCGTTGTTCCAACTGAGCAATGCCTTCTCAGACGGTCCAAGCAACGGACGAACAAAGGGACGGAAGACAGAAAGTTCAACGCTTTGAAGCTGAACTGAGAACAAAGCGCTGCATGCAGGTCATAGTTTTCAACTAGCAAAAACGCAAACTCGGTACAGACGAATCTTCACTGCCGTGCGTAAAGCCCATGCACCTGAACCAGCTGGAAAAGCTCTCCAAGCAAACCGCAGAGAACAAGCAGAGCAATGTCGACCCAATGCTGACTCTTTCCAATCAGTGATCGCAGTGACCCATCAAAGAGTCGTTTGCAAGTGCCCAGCAATCACTCCGCCGGATCCCTCCCTCCCTTTGCCTCCATGACCTCCTTGTAGTGCTCATCGCTCTCCAGGTCGAACTCCAACGGCTGCGTAATCGGCACAATCGACAGTCCGCGACTTTCGATCTCCTCCAACCGCTTTCTCGTTGCCTCGCGAGCGCGGTTGATGGAGTAGACTTTGATGCGGTGGCACGAGCTTGTGACGTGGAGGTCCCAGTTCCTGGAGGACGTTATCAGTCATTCGCAAGTCCAGAGAGATGCATCGACATAGGAACGCCAACTTACCAAGCGGACCGAACATATGTCGGCTGGGTGTTCAACGCGTTGTCCCAAGTCCTGCAGCAGAACTCCAACCAGCCTTCATATTCGACCGGCAATTCGATGCTCCAGGTGCGCCAGCCGTAGTAGTATTTCGTGCTCATCTTCTCGTATGGCACTTCGTACCAGACTGAGCCACCATCAGCGCTGACTTCGACCCGTTCAGGCCAGTGGCCGCCAGTTCCTGGCAAGGGTTAGCAACGCACGACGAATGATGCTGCGAATATGAGCACTCACCGCCAGAATACGCCCAGCCACGAAGGCTGATGCTGCCATCATGAACAATCTGATCCATATCGTTTGGCGACATGATCGCGCTGCTGACCGGCATGTCCTGAATGCTGAAGCCATTGGAGTACTGCACGTTCTGCTTTCCAATCTGCGGCGTGTAGTACAGATACTCCTTCTTCTGCACAGGAGCTTCACTCGGACCCGTGATGGCCTTGATCCTGTACAGCCACTTAACGCTGCGAGCGCCGATGTAGCCAAACACCACGACTCTCAGCGGCGCGCCATGAATCTTGGGCAGTGGCTCGCCGTTCATCTCCCATGCGAGCATGACTTCCTCAAACTTGACTTTTCGATACGGAACCTGAAAACCGAAGGGTATAAGTGTCAGCGGCACTTACATAACGAGAGTTGAATCAAGTCCAAGACCTGGCATAACCCAAGACACAGTCTCGGATGCTGCACTTACGCTCACGACGTAATTGTACGCGTTACCTTTCTTGAAGTAGGTGTCGGCGCCGTAGAACTCGATGTGAGTGGTGTCCGGGTCGCCTGAGAGACCGCCACAGTGTTCGATTACGTCCTTGAGGGAGACACCAGTCCAACGCGCATTACCGATGGCGCCTTCAGCCCAGGGTGCGTTGAGAAGCTCGTCTCCATCGCCAGGATACATTGCGATCTGCTCGAGGCGACGTGTGCCGGCGCATTGCAGAGTGACGACGTGAGAGTGGCGAGGGAAGAAATTCTCGTTCTTGAGTTCGGCCAGTGATAACTTGGACGGAGTCTTCAAAAGACCATCAAGCTCGAGTTCGAAAACGTCCTCGTCGATTTCAGGCACGCCGCCGTGGTTGCGGACGAAGAAGTCCTTGTTGGGTGTGAACTCGGTGTCGGTCAAGCGCGACTATATCACTGTCAGTCACTCTGGATCCTCTATCACGGGGTTCGGAACAAACTCTAGGCGGCTCTCCGTTGTAGGGGAACTGAAGCACATGCAACATGTCTTCTGACTTCTCCTTCTGGACATACTTCCAGCTGATAGCTGGCAGGTCTTCAAGGGTCTTGCCCATGGCATAGTGATATTGCTTCCATCGTACTCCCTCCAGCACTGGGTTCGTCTTCGGCAAAGGCACGAGCTGGAATTCGGGCGGGGGAGGGAATTTGTACTTCGCAAGCACCTTCGCCGCTTCGGCCTTCTTTTCTGGATACCTCTCCCACTCCACGTACCCTGCCCAGCCCGGAATCTCTTCTGCAAAGTACGGTGCAGGCTCACTGGCGGAGAAGTCCTCGATGGCTCCCGAAGTCACCATGGCAGGTGCCATTGTTGCCCTAGTCTTGTGGTTGAGTTCGAGGTTGATGGAATACAAGATGTGGTCTCGCGTGGAGCAAAAGCTTGAAAGGATCGAAGAAATGCTTCACTGACCTACCGTATCGCTGCAGCCGACCGAATGAGCTATCATCTGCACGCGAGGTAATCGATTGAACACCCCTGCGAGTCCACTTCTCTGCTCGTTCCGTATGGACAGCCAACGTCACACGCGGTCACATTGACGGCGCTTCATCTTCAGATTTTGTCTCCGAACACCGCGGGCCTGCTTCCTGATCTGCACGTGGACCGGCGGGATGCATCGCGATTGTATGAGACGGGTAGCAGCATTGAAAGCTGAACAGGCGTGCGACTTCGGGCTTAGAACTAAGTTGAATCGTGGGGCTTTGTGAGTCGACGACGGCAGTATCGTTGTAGCTCGATATGCCTTTCGAATACCACGCGTCGCTGCCTTCGTGTTGTGATGCGTGTTGCGATATGTTGAGTTGTCGTGTCATCGGTGAAATGGTCGACGCGAAGACGGAGAGGTTTGAGAGATGGGCCGTGCATGAGTGTACATCGTCACCAACCCAAAAACTTTGGAAGTTCCACAACAGCAACCTCCCATCGGTACAACACCACATAACACAGGACTGTCTGAGGTTCAAACCTGCCCCATACAGTCTACCAAACACACGATGAACGTTCAACGAACAGCTCGCCTCTTATCAGCAAGAGCGAAACTCCTCCAACGGCCCACGCGAGCAACTTACTCAAGCCAATCTCCAGCAGTCGCGACCTCTACTCAACCCTCCTCCACTCAGATCCAGCAGTCAAGACCAGCACCGGAGCCACAATACATCCAAGTCCCTCCCCCGGTCGCAAAGGAGGACCCACCACCAGCAGATGGAGTGGCCTGGACTGCTTTGTTGCTGGTGCTCATAATGCCACCCATCTCGTGGTACTACTACAAGCATCGCAAAGAGCATATGGGCAAGAAGAAGGAGGAGTTGATCAAGCTGATGGAAGAGAAGAGGGCGGCGTTGAATAAAGAGCTGGGGAAGTGAGATGACTTCGGAATCGTAAGAATAAGGAACTACACCCTGCGAAAGGCAGCCGAGCCTTCGATGGCAGAATGGAAGGTCGCTTCGACCGCTGAAGGACATTGACCATTCTGTGAAGAGAACCGGGTTGACACGAGACGTGCGTGGCCAAAAGCAGGGAACGATGTGCCGGACAACATGTACTGCACGCCGGAGAATATGGCCCGGCGACAATCCATCGCGCGGCTGCAAGTCATGTACGACCTTTTACGTGAGAACCGCGAGAGTAGCTTCAAGCATGTTTGCGAGTATGGCACGCTCGATTTCGTGTAGGAGCAAATTCTGTTGTGGCGACAGAGCGATCATTGAAGCTATCCTCCGTTCCTGCTGGCTCATTGAATGGACGCTTCCACATCCGACCGTATCAAGAGCTTCAGATCGGCTGACGCTTGCTCGTCGCTGCGTTGGCACTATATCACATAGAGAGGGCTCGTGCGGGTGGCGATGGCGATTTGTGCGATGAACGGGAGTGCTGCGACTTTCTCCGCGCGGCGGCGAACAATGTCAATGAGAAAGGGGGGCGGATTGATGGGACTGCGATCCACGCTATCTGATGCACAATCTCCATCTGACCTATTCATCTGAGCAGCGCTCAACAATGACCAGCGGCGCAGTACTATCATCGCGACCGGAACTCGCTCATGGCAACTCCCAACTCGCCTACTCCTCGTCCTTGACCCATGTATCGAACCACCTTACCGCTTGAAAATACGCGCTCTCCTGGGCGAAGGCCTTCTTTCTGTTCGTCAAGTTCGTCCGCACCGCGAATCCATGCTCGGCCTCAGCATACAGCACAGTCTGATACGTCTTGTTACCCTCCATGAAGATCTCCTCAATATTCGTCCGGTTCTCAGGCGTACTGGACTCGTCGAGAGCTCCGAAGGCGATGCTGATGGGAGACGCAACGGCTTCCCACTCCTCAGCCTGCACGTTTGACGGATGCGCGGTGAAGCCTGCGTCAATGCCTTTGCCTTCGGCGAGGTAGCGGGCGACGTACTTGCCGCCGAAGCAGTAGCCGACGGAGCTGATGGTCGAGACATTGTATTGGCTACGCATGGAGCTCAGGGTCGAGTCGATGATTGCTTCGACCCCGGACTGTGGGTGGCGTTTCTGCCATGCTGGGAAGTCGAAGGCTGAGTTGGGGTCACTGAGGGCATTGGCCGGGACTGGGTCGCCTTTGAACAGATCTGGGGACCGATCAGAATGGAGCGATGTTCGTGAGAGGCGACATTACGTACCGGGCATCACAACGAAGTAACCTGCTTTGGCTAAGCTATCGGCGAGGCTGAATGTCTTGTCAGCGTTGTCTTTGCATGAGTTGGGCCGAAGACGCGTACAGTCGGTTGTTGAGGAGCTGAACACCGAAGATATCAGTGAAGTAGACGATGGCATTCTCCGTCGTCTCGCATTCGTCAGGATAGGCAAGGTAGAGGCTTTCTGCGTCAGAAGATCAGACACAAGAATCCATAGCATACCGACCAATGCTGCCACACATACCGCCTCCAATCGTCACCATCTCTCCGGTCGAGTTGCCGGTGTTCACGACGCCGTCAGGATAGCACTTCCCGCGATGAACTTTGCTGAACATGGCCCCGGCATGTTCGTGTTTAAGGCTAAGTCCTCCATGCGCAGAGACGAACGACACCCCAGCCAGCACGACGGTCGTCAACAGAGCAAACGTGTTCTTCATGATGAGACCTTGTACAAACGTAATTTGTAAATTGCTAGAAAAGAGTGGGTGTTGTATATCCTGCCATCCTGACTGGAGCTTCTACTAGAAGACATTGGACATGCACTTAATTACCAAGCATGCCGTCGTTGCTCTGAATGATGATGACGCCAAGGTCATGGCAATATGCCAATACGCACGTGGAAATGATCGAGCGAGCGAGTGGAGTCCGGAGAAGGTTGTGGAGGTGGAGGTGGAGGTGGAGGAGCCAAACCAAAAGTGCCGATCTCGGCGGATGCTTCAGGCTGAACCTCAGTTCTATATATCGTCAATCAAAGACGCCTCGATCAGGTCGCCTTGAAATCGATTGTAGAAGTGTTCAGACTCCAAGAAGATGCATTCAGATATGTATGGCCGAGTGATTGCAGTTGGGGAGCCGTATGGAGCTGTGGAGCTTTGTTGTCATTATCTAGCATTCCAGATATCAGTGTAAACAGTCTATGCATCTAGACAAAGTCTTCCACTGCCAATGCCTCATGACACAGAATCGTACCCAACCTCAATCTTCCCCTCAACACACCCCCAGAACTCCTCCGCAATCTTCTGCTGCCCCTCCCCACCCCTGACCGCCATATACCTCCTCTGATCCACCTCCGGCTCATAATCCCCCTCCATAGCCCCAAACATCCTCCCACCCGCCTCTTCCAGAATAACCCAACCAGCGCAAACATCCCACGCCCAACACCCCGTCTCCCAGTACACATCCAGATGTCCAGCCGCAACACCACAAAGATTCAGTTCCGCAGACCCCAGACTGCGGATACCGTGCACCATCGCTCCACCGAGCTCTTTGCTCGCGCAGAGTTTCTTGAACGTGGCGACTTTCGTCTCGTAGTCCATTCCATCGCGGTCGGAACCCCATTCTACCGCGACGAGGCAATGGCTCAAGTCCTCAAAGGGTTCCGGGTCGCGAAGTGGGAGTCGGACGCGATCGTGCGTGGCGTCTGTGATGTAGGACCCTTTGCCTTTGATGCCGGTGTAGAGAGCTTTGGTGAAGGGGTTGTAGATGACACCCACGACGGGTTTCTTGTCGATCGCTAGACCAAGAGAGACGCAGACGTACGGATGGCCGTGGAAGAAATTCGTGGTTCCGTCAATGGGGTCGACGATGAAGGTTGGTTTTGCGGAAAGTGCGAGGCCGGGGTGATATGTTTCTTCGCCGATAAATCTGTGCTCGTTAGCTCACGTTCCGTCATGTTTTCGATGGACAGATTTGTTCGTACTCAAAGTCGGGGTACTTCTCCTTCAGCACGTCCGAGACCATCTTCTCGACCGCCTGGTCTGTTTCTGTCACCAGATCTGCCGAGTTCTTCTTCGTGCCATGGCCGGTCACAGCAGGCGTAGCCGAGCGAATGGTCTCGCCTGCTTTGTAGGCCACTTCGACTAGGAAGTCGTGCACTGCTTGGAGATCGACTGAATTCATTTTGCTGATTGTTGGTGTTGATGTCAAGGGTGAAGCAGCTTCGACATGCAAGGTAATGGAAATGGCGGGTGGAGCCGGAAGCAACTGGAGAGGCACGAAAGATCAGAACCACGTTCATTTCGCGGCCTTTTGATATCGATCGAAGACAACATGTCTATCACAGATCGTTCGTACTACATAAGACATTCATCGTCCAAAGTTGGAGGCTTATATTATTTGGCCACTATGCATCACCCGTCATGTGCTCCTCCTATATTAACCTCTTCCTTTTCCTCTCATCAGATCCACCTTCGTCCTCGCCTTCTCGCTCTGCAGTGTCCGCTGGATTGAGCAAAGAATGTACATTACTTGCCATGCTGCTTCGTCGAGTCGGCGGGCCAGGCGTTTCCAGTCCTCGAAACGGAAATCTAGGCCCGGGGAGCTGCCAGCCAGCGTCGTTGCTATTCGCGTAGCTGGGCTGGGCAAAGCTATTTGTGAATGCTGGTGCTCCAGTGTCGTTAGGGCCAGGCGATTGCGGCCTTGAACCAGGACGAACGACGCGAGGTAATTCGTATTGTGCCAAGGCATCCCTAATCTGCTGGTCGCCAGGATTTGCAGGTGCTCGTGGAGAGGATGGCCAGGCAGTCGAGGACTGTCCAGAAGCGTATGGTGACGCAGCTTGGGTGAGGTGAGCGAGTGGCGGCTGTCCCCCTTCCCAGCCCTGTAGTCGAATATCTGCTGAAGTGTGACGGCGGGGGAGATTCGTCGGCGGTGTTGTCTCGTTTGCAAGAGGGTGTTGTTGCGGAGGTGGAGCTTGTGTTTGCGGTGCTGGTGGTGGACCTGGAAACGCGGGTCTATTCGCCGATGGCGAGTATGGACCGGGGCCAGGACCCATGCCGAAGGAGCCAAATCTTCGAGGCGAGGCTTGCTGCAAGTACGATGGAAGAGGGCCTCGCGCTATGCTTGGACGAGGTAGTCCCGGCAGGCCTTGCAAAGATCCACGCCGCGACTCATCGAATGGACGCTGTCGTGGCGACACTGGTCCGGAAGGCTCCATGGTCGCTTGTACGGGTTGGAGGTATGATGGTTTGTGTGGGAATAGCGGTGCTTCGTGCTCTTCGAATGTCCTTAATTGATCAACATGGCGAGCAATGTCGTGTCGCATGGCAGCGATATCTCTATGAATGGGATTGTCGGTGTCGGGAATCATCGTAAGAAGGTGAGAGGACAGCTCATTGTTCCAGTGGTGACATCTTGCCAGGCCTTCAAGCAGGTTGTGGCACTTGGAGGTGACTGACGCGTACGCCTCCTCCGTTCGCGCGAGTCGCGAATACAGATCTTGAGTATTCCACTCCAACACGTTTAGTCGAGCTTCCACAGGATCAGGCATTGCCTCCATCGGCGTCCCGGGAGGTTGTGGAGTAGGCATCTTGGGAGCGGCCGAGAACGAGTCGCGATGTATTAATGCGTGCCTCGATGCTCTTCGCTTGATCTCTCTCAGTCCGACGAGGTCGCCACGCTTGAAGTTGCCTGCACCGTGCTTGAACTCCCACAACGGCGAGTCAGGGGAGCCGGTGTGGAAGACATCACTGACTGAGAATGACTTTAGCCGTCGTTCAAAGCGGACGATTGAGCTACACATACCTTTGTGGAAGCCATACATGTTGAGCTGCCTTATAAAGGAGGAGATGTTGGTGTGTTTGAAGTATTGCCTGCTCTACGTTAGTGACGATCGCATGTAGTTCGAGGATGTGCACTCACGCTAGGACTTTGGAGAATTCAGAGGATGGCGACATGACGAAGCTCTCATTGGTGTTCGACCATGAGATCAGGTGTTGGATGGTCTGGTCCTCCAGCATGCTACAGCATTATCAGCAACTGCAGACCAAGGAAGATGACCGCCCGCGACAGACACATACTTGTAAAGCTTGTGTATGAACGCTGTCTGTACAATCTTCGGTTGTTGAGCAGCGGCAGCAGCCCCGACTGCTTGCTGTGATCCTCCATTTGTGCCCTGCGTATCACTCTGTGCCTGTTGCGGGTCTCCTGCTCTTTCCCCACCTGGCGGGCTACTCGTCGGCGGTCCCATCGGAGACACCTGAGGTTGGCTCACTTCCATCGGTTCACCACCGCTCCTGACCGATGCCGACGGGAGGATGGGTATAGTCTTCTTCACACTGGGACTGCCGAAGCTTCGCGAATCGCTGGCGACGAAGGGATCTCTCCTCAATGCTGGTCCGACCGTTGCCATTGATGTCCTCCTCTTTGGCGTCTTGGTTGTAACCCTCGAATGATTCTGCGAGCAGTATACTCGACCCGGATGATCGCGGACTAGAACTACCCCAAAGCTCTCCCTGCACGCCTCTGAAGAAGTTTGTCCACCCTCGGAAGAACGCGATGCGTTCCGGCCCTAAGGCTCTTTTATCCCAGTCACTGGCAGTCAGCGGCTTAAGTTACATCCAAGCCATGCCCCAGACGGTCTTGTCAGATTCCAAAGCTTCCCTCGCACGTGCGTGCGACCCCGTTCACAATGCCGGCCCCGCGAATGGTGATCTGCTCCAAGGTGCCCGAGTCGTGGTCCGGCAGTTCTTCTTTGAACGGTAGATATAAATTCAGAATTCCGCACCGAGGGCCTTGCGGGGTCTTCGAGGTACGAGACTACAAAGAGGCCGACCAGATCGCGAACATTGCCCGCTGCTTGCCGGGAACAATACAGACTGTGGCGGAGTCGATCGAAATACTGCGAGCAGGACAAGAACCCGCTTCCCTGCTTGCGATTGTCGGACAATAATTTCGGCGAGAGGTGGAGGTGGAGGATCGGGCGACGCTCGAGGCCCTCCCTGGTCCTGTAGTTCTACAGCCAGATCGGCAGGGGCCGCTAGTTTGGTGTTTCTGCGCGGATCAACAACGTACAGCCGATGAGATACTTATTATCCACTCTTTCACCACACACGACAACGACAACAACAACAACAACAACGAGTGAATGCGCCTGACGGTACTTCCCATCAGCGGACGTACGGAGAGGCAGAGAACACTGTTGATCTTCACATTGAGCATGTGAGCTACGGCGAAGCGAAGATTCTACCAAAGCGCCGGAACATTGGCTTCCTGTCGTGGAACGATATATTCTTGGAGGGCATCTCCAGAGCACCGAGAACGCCCGGTCGTCGCCGATCTTGAGGTGAGAGGAAACAAATCTTTCTGTCCAATCCGTCCATTGGACACACCCTGCTCTTGCAGGTAGTGCAGTACGCAAGACACCCAGACTGCTACAAGGTATTGTGCTTTTCTGCCTACCAGTGTTGTACCAATAACCGACGGCAAGCCTCGTGCGCCTGTTGTGACCCGACGGAACTCTCGACGGACAGCACACGCGGCACCTCACGAGCCGGTCCATCACACGAAACAATGGCAATGTCTAATCTTCAGAACGGAAATCCTCGAGATGGAGCCGAGAGGCTGGCGGCGTAAGTCTCGGCGTGCAACAAGAGCGGTTGGAAGGCCACTAACTCGCAATTGTGTAGCTGGAAGCATCTCATCGACACGTCGACCAAGCAAGAAAGAGATGAAGTGATGCGATTGATATCCGAACGCAATAACATCTTCCGTATCCTTCCCGTGGAACTTGTCATCGAGATACTGGACCGTCTGCCTCTTTTCGAGTCGTTCAGGCTGCAGCGCGTATGCCGAAGCTGGAAAGCCCTCTTTTCCGAGCACACCATCGTCCGGTCCTCCTTGACCGCTTGGGAGACTCACAATTCTTCCGACAGCGTTCGGGATGCACAATACCTAGCAACCCAGACAAATGCGTCCAAATTACGCCATGTGCAGGCGATGAGATGCGGACGTCCGTTCTCTCAGGCCTCCTTCGAGGAATTCGACGCTTTCAAGGACGAGCCCGGCAGTGTCCAGGAGGACGATTTCCCACAGCTGAAAGGCACTCGACTGGCGTTCATCCGCAGACCCCGACAAGGATGTAACAGCATTCGCATTCGCGATCTCATGAGCGGTAAAACGACTGACGTGTACGGAGATGCTAGAGAGAACATCATCGGCATGTCGCTTTCCTCGACGCTGGTTGCATTCACAAGTTACTCCGGGAAGTTGTACACCGAAGAGCTACACTCCGGGTTTCAATCCCGCAAGAGTGTGCGCCTGCCCTCAGCGGCTGTTATGGCCATGCATGCGGATCGAGACACCGTCTCAGTCATGATGAAAGGACCGGGACCACAATATCGCTACTCGGTAAATATTCTTCGACCGCTGACCTCGTCCGGCACTAAGCTGACCAGCCTCTAGGTGGCGATCTTCGACTTTGGGTCCGGGTCCTTGAAGCTCATCGACAACCTCCATCCGAAGTTTGCATCTCCTCAAGGCTTCATCGTGAGTTCGGGCAAGATCTGCGTATCGTCATTCTTGTTGGTCAACGCGAACGACAAGATCATCGATACTTTCGATTACGCCTTCGATTCCGAGAACCAGGACAACCTCCGCGTGGAGCATGCAAGATACTCTTTTGAGGGAGAACGCATATGTGGCGGAGTGTCAACGTGGCTCAACGATGCGATCACAGTCGACCCATCGGTACCCCGATGCCATCCGACTGGATTCAAAGACATGTATACTCTGACTTTCGCCACCAGTAATATTCGCGCCTACGAGATGCTGCCGTTCGATGGTACGCCGGTATGGCCAGCGCTGACTGAAGGGAAGCGGCTTGATCAGCGGCTGATGACTCGAGGTTACATCGCACGCTTCGACTACAAAACCGCGACGCTGGCAGTCCACCAAGGCTGGGAGAACGATGAGGATGCTTGCGTGTGCGAAAATGGATCGGCTTTGCAAGGATCCCACCAGGTTTGGAAGGACATGCACTTTCACCGTGTTCTCAAGCCGAATAACGCATTCCTCATCAGTATCAACCCAGAGCACGTGTCGACCAGAGGGGCAGGATACGGGTGAGCACTGCGCAAACACGTTGTGATATTTTGCGTTAAGCTGACACAACGTAGGCATTTGCTCAAATGGCCTCGGCTGAACTATCACCTTCCGCAGCCCAGGACTAATTACCAGGTCTCACTCCATGTGAACGAGACGTTCGCCGTGGCATGCTATCAAGTCAGACCGCAAGACCGCGGCTTCATCAAATCGGCCATGCACATATTCGTTGCGTCTTTTGACGAGGCTCTTCAATTGGCAGGCTCGCAAAGCACTCTCTGGTGGGATTCCGCTGAGGATGGCCATCTCGTACCAGATCAGGACGGCTCGTCAGGTCGAACACTCTGGCGACATCGTGGCCACGCACCTCAGCGTGTGGAAGGCACGTACCTTGACACGCGAAAATGCTAGCATGCGTCTGTCTCACGACATCCCGCTACGGACTGAAATCTAGAGAGGAGTGGTGAGACTACGACACATCTCTTGAGCGTGTCCTCGTGAGGTCAAGTGCACGCGCATGCCGGGTTCTTCACAACCCTGCCTGCCAACTTTCGCGATGTGCAGGGATGCGATTCCTGCAACGACAATGACGTGGGTCGTGCGACAACGACGATGAACACCTCTACATATATCAGCAGACTCCTGTCTTTACAACACTCTCGCTGCTTGGTCATCGATCGATAGCCACGAGGCAACCGCAGGATTACCAGCGATCAACCCCCAACAACATTCAAAACGGCGTCCTACTTCGGAAACATGGCGGAGGATATGGGAAAGGCGTGGAAGGGACAGGGCGGTAAAGCCATACCTGACTTCGAGCTGCTGCGATCAGAGGGCTAATGAGATGTCGATTTCAGGTGGACTTCAATCAGCCGCTTCCAGCGTCGGCGATATGCTGGCTGGAGAGACCAAGTCTAGCGGTCAAAAGAAGAGCGATGCCGCTTCGACCTCTTTGCACGAGATGGTAAATGGTAGGACGGATCTGTCATTCGGGGCGTCAGGAACCTGCACTAACGAAAGAGCAGGCACCAAGAAGAGTGGTGCGACTGTCGAAGGGACGAGCATCAAAGCGGACCAGCAGTATGCCAACCAACAAACAGGAAGTGCTGATCACTTGGGCATGGCCTACCGCAAGGCTCCAGGAGAAGAATGAACCAGCGAATAGCAAACACATTTCAGCACTTGCTTCGTTCGAAAGCATCGTCTTATTCTTTGTGACAATATGCCTCATCTGTGAACCCACTCCGCCTTCTTCTTCTCCGCAAACGCCTTCATCCCGATCTTCTGATCCTCGCTGCCAAACAGTCCATGGAACACTCTCCTCTCAAACTCCACGCCCTCCCGGATGCCCAAATCCTGACTCTTGTTCACCACCTCCTTACACGCCTTGACCGCAATCTTCGAGTAACCCGCAATCTTCTCCGCCGTGTCCAACGCTCCATCCACACACTCCTGCGGCGTCGCAAACACCCTCGCCGCCAAACCCCAATCAAAGGCTTCCCGTCCACTGAAATTCTTCCCCGTCAAAATCAGCTCCATCGCCCTGCTCTTGCCAATCGCAGCCGTCAATCGCTGACTCCCCCCCGCGCCAGGTATAACTCCCAGCTTAACCTCCGGCTGTCCAAAGTTGGCCTTTTCACTGCAATACAGCACATCGCACATCATCGCCAGTTCGCAGCCTCCGCCTAGAGCGTGTCCGTTGACGGCGGAGATGACGGGCTTCTTGATCGTGTTGGGGATCTCGGACCAGGACTCGATGAAGTCGGCGCCGTAGGCGTCGGCGAAGTTTTTCGTGCTCATCTCTTTGATGTCGGCGCCGGCGGCGAAGGCTTTCTCGGAGCCCGTGAGTACCATGGCGCCGATGGAGGGGTCGGCGTCGAAGGACTTCATGGCCGAGTTGAGTTCGTGGATGAGGGGTGTGAAGAGGGCGTTGAGGGCTTTGGGGCGGTGGAGTTCAACTGGATATCGATCAGCATGGACGTGTTACTGGCGATTGCCGTGTGGTTGAATGCTCACCGAGTCCGACACCTGGTCGTGGTGTTGAGACCTTGATGTGTTCGTAGGTCTTCTCGGCCGCACTGGAGTATTGTACTCGCAGTGGCAGCGCGAACTTGCCGAATTGTGTGGCACATGGCCGAAGTCTTGTTGCGAGCATTGTGAGAAAAGCTATCACAAGAGCATTACCTGTGATTGCTCGTGTATGGGTTGTGGTAGGAGGAAAGCCAATGCTGTTCAAATGAAGCTAAGCCGAAGGAGAGAGCTTCGTCTTCCTCGGCTGAAGCAAGGTCCCTTCACATGGCAACGATCAGGGACGGAAGTCGCAACAACGTCTGCTTCTAGATGCGACATGCTCGAAAGCCTTGACATCAGCAACCAGGTTGCTGCTCACCGATATGGAAATGTCGAGACGATCCGGAGATCAATGGTCGCCTGCTCCTTGCTAGGATCAAGGGGCCGTCCGGTCACCTATGTTCTATCGTGCACAAACCATCCATTTCTCTCTTTCACAACCTGAATGCACTGACTCTGCGGCATTTCTTGCCGGAGCATCGTCCGAGCTCTCGAAGGATTGCCAGAAAATCTCGGTTTAGATCCCAGCATGAGGCTTGAGTGACATCAAGCCCAACGTTCATCTCAAGACGGCTTCTTCGTGGAACCTTGGACGAACGACCGACCGATGGACACATCTGCAGGACCAAAGTATCGCACCGACAGCGCATACACTCGAAACAAGTTTAGCATGTGCCGGCAACGAGCGGATGGTTCGGACGACCCAAACCAAACAGCATTGCAAGATATCGATCAGCTTCGCAAGGAGACAGGCGTTACACCTGTATCGAGCTGGCTCGTCGCCATTTGAAGATGGCTGGGCTCGGAGACAAATCCTTCGCTCGTTCTACGTCCCATGAAGTCTCGTCGGGACACCAATGACGACTTGCTATATTGCGTAAACTCAGAGTTCGAGGGATGCTCATCCTACGAGCGTCATCAAGGATCGACCAAAGGTTCTTTGCTTCGGGTGGTGTTTACGTCGGGTAGTCTTTACGTCGGGTCGTGATACATAACAAGTTGACAAAACCTCCAGCTCCTGCCCCAGCATTCGCTCCACGCCATACCCTGCCCCGTCCTACCCACCATCGTCAATCATGAGAGCTTCCATGATAGTTCCGCTCCTGCTCACTTGTGCTTCGGCAGACATCCTCCACGCTCGACAAGAAGACCAGTACAGCGTTCCTAGTCGGTTCGGAGCTATTGGTGATGGAGGCCAGGGTTCGGGCAATGTCATGGGAACCAGCTCCAGCACGACAAATGAAGACATCACCCAGGTGTTCGAGGCTGCCGGACGACAGCCGAACATCTCATCGCCTGTGACATTCAATATGTCCTCATCGAATGGTAACAGGGATAACACGGCTGGCTGGACATGGCGAGTGAACCTCACCGACATGGCCATTTCATCCAGCTACTACCCTGGCACGAATGAGTCCTTGCGAGCGGTGAACGAGCAGTGGGCGCTACAGTGGCCTGAAGGCGGGAGCCTGGGCTCCCTGCTCGAGAGACAAGACGGATTCAATAGCAACTCATCGGCGTGCTTTCAAGCAACCAGACTTCGAATGCCTTCCAACGTTACACGCAAATATTCAGCATCTGACAACGGTGACTGCCCGGCTGTGCTCGGAGAAGGGTGCGCTCAGCGGCTGCGGACTCACTCCTGCGGCGACAGCTATGTTTTCACTGCAACGTCGGACGATTGCGCGAGCACCTTGGGCATTGGTACAGGAAGTTCGTTCACCTACTGTCAGTTCAGACCAAGTCCCGCACACCGGAGCATGATTGACTGACCAACACAGTTCCCGGCTCCAATTCTTCTATTCAGTCGGGCGACAACTTCTTCTGCTGGGAGACCGGGCCAGCCGAGCCAGTCGCCAATGCGACCGAGCTGTATCAAGAGTTGGAAGCTACTCTGGACATTTTGGTCGTCCACCTTTTTCCGAGGCGGGAATGGCAGCCCGAACGCTGTCCTGTGTCAAGTTGTGGATCCATTTGCTTCCTGCGCTGCCGTTTCAACGAGAAGTACGTTGTGGATGCTCTCTGCTGGCTGCTGTCTGAGCGTGGCAGACTCGATGGGTTGAGAGCAAGTAGATGGCATAATCCTGCCCGAATCCGCCGTCTCTTCGTATGCAGTCTTGGATATTTCGTGTTATTCGGCTTGACTCTCTTGTGCAAGGCGGTGCGTATGTAATCTTCAATTGCCAGTCAGTCGTCAGGGCAAATTTCAGCCACGCGGCTCGCGGGAGTCCTAGCCGCTCCCGCTTTCAACGATGCAGGGGCTCAACGCGGGCGTGGAAATGTGGCGCGCGCAAAAGTCAAGGACGATCTTGAGGTGCCACCTAATCGACTTTCTTGCGAACATCACCGACCGAATCTTCGACCTCATCTTCGAACGCGTCGACTGCCATATTGCCGTCGCCAGATCCTGATATTCACGCCGGTCAAATCTCGTGCCCACAGGATGGACGCTCCCGAACCTGACACGCCATTCGGCGCGGTCTCTGCGCAGACGACCCGCTTCCAGAGAGTACGCAACCTATCGATGCCATTGCGACAAGCGCAGATGGAGGGAAGAAAGCAGAAGCGCGGCGCTGACCGATCCCACAGATTTACCAATCCTATCTCGACAAGGCCACCCCCTACGTTACGTACCGATGGATAGGCACGGCCACGATATTCGTCATGTTCGCATTACGGATAGTGATCGCGCAGGGCTGGTACATAGGTACGCAAGAGACGTTGAACCAAGACCATTCGAAAGTGCAGTGAGGGCGTACTACGGGACAAAGCTAACGGGTCACCATCGCAGTCGCCTATGCCCTAGGCATCTACCTCCTGAACCTCTTCCTCGCCTTTATCTCCCCGAAATTCGACCCCTCGCTCGAAGCCGATACCGACATGGAAGACGGTATGCCCGCAGGCCAGTCCTCGCTTCCGACCAAGAACGATCAGGAATTCAAGCCCTTCGTGCGCCGACTGCCCGAGTTCAAGTTCTGGCACTCGGCGACACGCGCTGTCACGCTTTCATTCCTGTGCAGCTGGAGCGAGATCTTCAACTTGCCGGTATTCTGGCCGGTTTTGGTGGTGTATTGGTTGATTTTGCTGTTCTTGACGATGAGAAGGCAGATTCAGAGCATGATTAAATACAGGTGAGGATATTCAAGAGATGCGGAATAGTTTGGACATAGGGTGCTAACGGACAAACAGATACGTGCCATGGGACTTTGGAAAGGCCAAGTACGATAGCTCGAAGTGAGCGAGCGGCAAGGGTTCGGAGGATTGGAGCATGTGCGAAAGGGCTTCTTGTAATATCATCCCAGCATGGAAGCGCAAGGGCAAGCATTTGTTTGTAGCAATGCATGTACGACTCGTTGCTAATGTGGCTCGCATTTCCATCTTCCACCGCAGGACGACATCTGATGCCTTGCCAAACGGCAGGTTTTCTTGGAGCACGGAGCTTGTGATGGATATACCAAAGGTCTTGGAGCATATGCAGGGTTGCAAGACTAGTAGGGACTGCGCCGCTTCCTGGTAATTTACGTGCGAGGATTTGGTGCTGTCGTGTGCTTCATCCGCGGAGACGATCAGAGCAGGGTGCGTATTCATCGACGAAGCAGCCAACTGAGCTCCGGAGTTCTCTCCTTACATGTCCTCACAACCCCTCACAAAGCAGTCTGGGCTACAGCAAGTCAGCCATACTCGCTTCGAACGCATGGACAACTCAGGTGAATTCAGGAGCTCTACCTTGCCGGTCCTTCTCCAGCTGCAACAGCACACAGCCGCGTTCACCGCGACAATGTCGTAGCCGGGGGATGACCCTTTCGCATCCGAATTCACACTCCTCAACCACCCAATACGCATTCGACCGCTCCATCTACCACAGTCAACGGTATTTGTCCGGCAGAGCAGTTACTGTAGCAAAGAAGTGCCTCACAGCAAGTGAAGTCGACCACGCATTGATCTCCCGAGCCGTGATTGGCCAGATTGGCGGACCGCTGATCCAACTCCTTGACTTTTTCCTAGAAACTCTGCTTTTCTCTTCCAACGACACACATGCACCACGATGGCCACTGATAGGCTGATAATACGACATCAATGCCTCAGTCCAGCGACCCTGACCGTCGCGCATCAGCATCCCCACGATCGCCGGGCAGCGCGTTCACCGTGGGGTACTGATGTTTTTCTGGTGGGCTTTCGGCAGAATTGGGACGGTTGCGATCTCGCTGGGAGATGGTCAGCGGTACAGCTATCGACACCTGTCGAATGCAGCTTAGATTGCACGGCGAGCGAGAGAACGTGTCCACTGACGGAATGATCTCCATCGTTCTCCGGGGCCAATCGAGAGCTTCAAAGATATAGCTCGTGCCTTTCTCTTGATCTATCCCGGATCTCTTTTTAGTTTCAATCTCCTCCTTCCTTCCTCTTTCGCTTGCCCAACTCCTTCATCTTACTAGAGCTCACGAGCTCAACCATTCCTCGTCACATTTCAACATGGCGTCCTTTGTCTCCTCCCTCGGCCTGGACGAGTTGAAGAATCAGCTCAGCCTTGCTTCCGTCTGTGGCGTGGTCTTCCTCCTCGCTTGGTTCATCCTCTTTTTCACCGAACTCAGCATGATCAAGAAAGCCTCCAACGCCATCCACCTCCTCGGCCAATTCGCTTACTCCTGCTTCCTCAAACCGCACACTGGAGATGGCACTGGCAACCAGCAAGATGCATTGGAAAGCTTCTACAAATCGCAAGCATCCATCTACGATGCTACTCGATCGAAGCTGCTGCAAGGTAGAGAGGACATGCTTGCTCTCGTGGCATCTCAGGCCAAATACAGAGTCGAGTCTAGCCAGATCTCCCACAAGCCGATCTGGGTGGACATTGGCGGTGGCACCGGCTGGAACATCGAACAGATGGGCGAGCACCTCCATGTGCCTTCCTTCTTCCACGCTGTTTACCTCGTCGATCTGAGCTCCTCGCTCTGCGAAGTGGCTCGCAAGCGTTTCGAACGCCTTGGCTGGAAGAACGTTCACGTCATCTGTCAGGACGCCAGGACCTTCCGCCTCGCCGACTATGAAGCCGGTGTCGGTGGAGAATCGCGGGAGTTCAGCATCGGCCGTCCAGCATATGACGAGGATGCACGTGACAGTGTCGGAGCGGATGTTCTCACCATGTCTTACAGCTTGAGCATGATTCCCGAGTTCCACCCAGCAATCGACAGCGTTGCCAACCTTCTGGCGCCTGATGGTGTCGTCGGTGTGGTCGACTTCTACGTCCAGAACGGGGTTGAATTCAACGGTCGCAACTATATTGGCGGTAGCATCAACCGACACTGCATGTGGATCAGCCGTGTCTTCTGGAGAACCTGGTTTGAGCTTGACCGCGTCAACCTGGACTCTGCCCGCCGCGACTACATCGAATACAAGTTCGGAACGATCATCAGCACCAATCGCAGATGCCACCTTTTCGGCTTCCGCATCCCATACTATATCTTTGTTGGCTGCACCCGAAATACCGTCAACCCGATGCACCAGTTGGCTTCCGTCGATGCTGCAGCTACCGAATCTCCATTTATCAGCGCTCTCGACGTTCACGCAAAGAGTCTTACCACCCGCCGACGGAGCTCCAGCTCCGACCGACGCACGAGTAAGGCTCACGACACAGCTGTGATCAATTTGGCCGCCAGCTTGCCTCTCCCAGCTGCCTACTACCAGAACAACAAGACTCGCATCTATTACGACGACGCCCTGCAAAAGCACCGCCAATTCGGTGATGAATACATATACGCTTTCACTTGGGAGGACAACCGCATGGACTCCCGTCTGCTCAAGATTAACTCGGACGATGTCATTCTGGCAATCACCAGTGCTGGTGACAACATCCTCAGCTATGCTCTCGAACGCCCGAAGCGCATCCATGCCGTCGATCTCAATCCCAATCAGAACCACCTGCTCGAGCTGAAAGTCGCAGCGTTCCGTAGCCTCGAATATCAAGACTTCTGGAAGATGTTCGGAGACGGCAAGCACGAAGACTTCCAAAAGCTGCTCCTTGAGCGTCTTTCTCCTCACCTCTCCTCCCACGCCTTCGACTACTGGCTCAACGTTGGACCCGCCACCTTCAGCCCTGCCGGTAAAGGTCTCTACTTCACCGGTGGCAGCCGACACGCCCTTCAACTCGTACAATGGCTCGGCAAGCTTCTCGGCATCCGCAAGGATATGCAAAAGCTGGGCGAGGTGCAGACTTTGGCCGAGCAACGCGAAATCTGGACAAAGCGTGTGCGTCGTGTGCTACTTTCGCAACTGCTCGCATACTTCGTCGTGGGTTCTGAGCGCTTTCTGTGGAAAGCACTGGGTGTGCCCGGTGAGCAGCGCGCGATGATCGAAGAAGACTTCAAGCGCCACCTTGATCGCGGTGATGCTGTCAAGGCAGATGCCTCCCGCGAGAAGAGCGGCGAGGGCAGACCTGGAGAAGTCGGTGCTGTTCGCAGTGGCCAGGCGATCTGGAACTACGGCGTACAGACTCTTGACCCAGTCGCCAACGAGACGTTGCTGAGCGAGGATAACCACTACTACCTCCTCTGCCTGCTCGGTAAGCACACACACATCCACGCTCCCATCGATCGCTCGTCTAACATCTTCTTCACAGGTCACTACACCCGTCGCTGCCACCCCACCTACCTCGCCCCCAAATCCCACATCAAACTCTCCGCCCCCACCGCCCTCGACAACCTCCGCATCCACACCGACGAACTCGCCGAAGTGTTCGCCCGCATGCAACCCGAAGCCCTCACCATCGCCGTGCTAATGGACAGCATGGACTGGTTCACTCCGGGTGGCGCAGAGGCTCCAGCACAATGCAAAGCCGTCAACCGCGCCCTCAAGATCGGCGGGAGGGTCCTCATCCGTTCAGCTGGACTGAGTCCGTGGTACATGGCCGTCTTTGAGGAGTGTGGATTTACACCGAAGAGGGTGGCGGCGAGAATTCCGCCCGGGACGTGTACGGATCGGGTCAATATGTATGCTTCGACGTGGATTTGTACCAAGGTCAGGAGTTGTACGGAGTGAAGCTGTGGTAGGGAGGGCAGGCGATGACAGTAGTGAGACCAGGTGAGTTGTGCATTCGCATGAAGTGGCGGAATCATAGATATCCAGATATAGGTACTCACAAAAAGTGTTTGAACACTCCGACCCATGTAGAACCATTGTTGCAAGGCCATCTTTATGCGTCATCGTTAATAACATGT
This sequence comes from Zymoseptoria passerinii SP63, assembly GCA_000223825.2. NCBI lineage: Eukaryota > Fungi > Ascomycota > Dothideomycetes > Mycosphaerellales > Mycosphaerellaceae > Zymoseptoria > Zymoseptoria passerinii. The sequence goes on along the minus strand of AFIY01001248.1, from coordinate 71,737 downwards.
TCATCCATCGACAAATCATAAGCAAGGGTATCGTTCGCCAGTAAATGCACCTCCATCATCAATTCACAGGAAATCCCTCCGACCGCAAGATCCGTCGCAGTTCTTTGTAATCTGCAAAACATCAGTATCGGAAGGACCGACTTCGAAGAATATATGCAAACCTGATTCAAACTCCATCTCCAACTTCATGGACCTGACTTTGATCCCGCGCTCAACACCGACATCTCGATCGATTACGACGGGTGACATCGGGAATCCTGGTAGTTCATCGGTGGATCGGTATATTGCGGCTTCGAAACGATGGTCTTTGCGTTGCGTGAAGTCGAAGATGGTGGGAAGTTGACCTTTGAGGGTGTAGCTTGCTTGTCCGACTGGGAGAAGTCTTAGTGACTGTAAAGTTGAGGTAGGGGAGGCAATCTCTTACTGTCAACAAGCACACAGACTTTCGAATTGGTCTCCTTGTCTTGTCCAAACAAAGCGAGTTTATAGAAGCTCATGCGTGAAGTCGGTGCTGTGACGACTCTTGCATTCGAATTATTTCGTCCGATCGGCGAAGCACGCTGGAGTCCAGCCATCTCCTCGATCTCTTCTCCGTGCGTGTATCGGTTTTCGTAGTCGTCGTCTAGAAGGTGTCTCCAGACTTGCACACAACCGTCGCTCAAAGTGTAGGCCTTGTCCCGATGAGGGAGTTTTCGTTCCTCCAGCAGCTTGCAGGAACGGAAGCGGATGCTGCTTGGTGCAGGGCTGGTTGTGGGAAGGCTGTTGACGGTGTTGACTGCGTTGACTGTGTTTGACCTAGCTCGTACTGTACTCGGTGCACTGTGGACGTCGGGTAAGATGATCTGATTGGTGCACATTGTCACAAATTCGTAGTAGTCTAGATGTTGTCAGCCGGGGAAATTAACGTTGGCATCGTGAAGTTGTACCTGTAGCTCGATGGAAGTGCAGCTGCACGCCGCGGAAAATATTTATAAATGCACACTGCAAGACGACTGGTTCTCGACTGGTTGTGTGGGCAAGCTCGTTGCTAACGCTGATTCGACGAGTGTCGTAGAACGAGATCGGGACGAAGGACACCTCGTGAAGCATCCCTAGTATCGTTACTACTCCGCACAGCTGTAGCAAAGATCTCTCGCACTTACTGGCGTCCGTCCTTGTATGTGAGGAAGGCTCGCCTTCGTACTCCAAAGTGAGATTGATCTCCGCTGGTCGAAATCCGTTGTCACGCTTGCGGTACAGGAACAGTCGGCAAGGTATTGCTTCCCGTTGAGCTTCTGTCGTGAATGAAGTGTGCCTGCGTCGTCAGTCTAGACGGTCTAAGATCCGCTGTTAACATCGGACTCACCACTCTGCAAGTCTGGGCTCGACTAGCCTATCGCCTGGGCTCCGGAATATGTCGCGACCCAATCCAGCTTTGAACTTCTTGAAGCAAGCTCGCACTTTGGGTCTTAACTTCGGATCGATCTCGAACATGAGTCTCAGCTGCTGCACCACGACCTTAGTCTGGTGATGGCGCCGTGCCTCCAGGCGATCAAGTTCTTCAGTGACTGCTCTTCGAAGCGTTACCTGACTGGCACCGTGGCCTTCAATCCTGGCCCAGAATCCACCAGCGCGGTTCCGTGTGGTCTGGTTGTATCGTCTGGAATAGAAGCTCTCCAGTATTCGACAGCCTGCTCCATGGTCGCTTTCGGAAAGACCTGAGATGAACACGAGTGCTTGAAGAAGAATGCAGGCCAAGCTCCATGTGTCGTAGGCTTGTCCCAATACTCCATGATCACTCTGCTCGCACTCGGGAGGCGCGTAATCGTGGGTTCCTGGCGTTTGAGTCGCGGCTTGCCCAAAGTCGGTCAAGAGCAGGTTTCCGCCATCGCCGATGAGAATATTCGCCGGCTTCAAGTCGAAATGTCCATAGATCCTTGGTCCTGGTCGCTTGAGCGTAATGGTTCCCTCGGCGACTTCGTGTAGCGTAGCCACGGCGTCAACGATGCCCATCAAAGCCTTCCACAAGCCATGTTCGAGCAGCACTGCGTGATCACCAACTCGGCCTTGAAATCCTCCAAGAAGCCCGGTCAGTGCAGGCTGCCTGAAGTAGTCTTCTAGGTTGTGATTCTCACGTCTAAAGATTAGGTTGACATAGGTATGTTCAGAATCCTCTTTGAAAGCCAGTAGAACTTTGGCGATGTTATCATGGTCAAGAGTGGCCAGCGCCATAGCCACCTTGGCTTCTTGTGTCGCTCTACGAATGCCTACATCGCCTGGCGTGAACCGATACCGTTTCCGGAACAGCTCGAACGTCTTTGCTTCCTCGATTGTGCAATGGCTTGATTCGATGCGGCACCTCCAGAATCGTACTGTTGCTTTGCTTGACTCCACCTGATCAGAGTCTTCTTGGATGAAGGGTAAGTTGTCGGAGTCATCGTATTCCTCGATCATGTTGGTAGTCTGAAGCACCGGTATCCTCAACAATCGAAGCTTTGTACGAATGGCATCACGGAAGGCGTTGCCGGCGCAATCCGAACATTGTCGACGCAGCTTGCGTCTCGCGTTCACACTGTGATCACATTCATGGCTCGTTACGCTTGCGAAGAGCCGACGTCGCAGATCCGAGCCCGTCGCATTTTCGGCCGTGACTCGTTGGTAGAATTCGCTGAGATGATCATTTGGTCTGCGGCTGTACTCTCTCCACGCGAACAGACATCCTGCCAATATCAGCGTGGCGAATGCTTTGAGCTTCTCATCGCTTCTCGAGATGTCGTCTGCCAGAGTCCGCACCCGTTCATCGTCGTCTGGAGGTAGTTGTTGTGGGCCGCACAGATCGCAGTCACACCGGAGGAGCAGCTCAATCTCGGCAGGGTTCGGCAGCGACTTCCTCAATCTTCCCACCGTAGGGATCAAGTCAGCATCATCGTGGTCGTCGAATTCATCCTCTCTCCTCAGACTACTCCGCTTGGAGCAATGCTCGCGAATTCTCCAGAGCGCTTCGATATTCTTCCTGCATTCCTTCGATGCGTAGTTGAGAAAGATTGACATGTTCGTCGGAGCTCGGGCAGACGCAGAACTTGCTGAATCTCTCATCATACTGCCGCCATTCTCCCGTGCAGGCAGGAATGCACCGACCGAACCAGTCGTCGTGGCTGTGTGCAAGATCTTGTCCGAGAAATGATCAGAGTCCCTCGCCGAATCGGCTCGAGTCGCGATGGTGTCGTGATTCCAGTCATCGACAGCATGGCTCTTGGTGGAACTACTGAGTAGACCAGGCGAAGACGCGCTGACAATTTTGTCGGAGTAACTGTCCTTCGCCCTCATCGGGACACAGCGATGAGGTTGGTGAGGAATGCGGTTCGCGGTTGACTGACTGCTCTCATCGCGATATCAGGACCAGGTGAGCTTCTCGTGACCTCTTCTCATGGATGGCCTCTGCGATGTCACAGCTCCAAGACTGGTCCCAGTGCCCTTTGCCTGAACCGCGAAGCAGACTCGCACTTACCGCTTTTCTTACCGGTTCGCATTATGCCGATGCAGGCCTCGAACCTCGTCGCTCGCCTATTATGCAGCCTGCAAAGCTCCGATGATAAGACAAAGAACAGCCACCCTTGGCTGCTTGCAAGCGAATCAATTCGCGGCCTTCGCGCCACACCAATACTTCACGCAGCAACTCTCCTCGCGAGTGTGCTTGATCCGTCGCTTCGCCTCCATTTGGCTGTACAGTCATCGAGCCCGCGTCTCACCGGTCCGCCAATATGCTGGGCCCAGCTGAACACTTACCCTTTGCGGCGATGATGGAGCGGCCTCAGGTCGCACTGCTGGAGGGCCGCACCATAGAAGACATCCCAAGCCAGTATTTCTTTCAAGTCTGCAAGATCCGGATCGTTGTTTTCGAAATTGTCGTTGCACTTTGACCCATACGCACGATGAACGGGCAAACCCATCATTATGGCTGGCCAGGCCAAGATGCAATGCTACCAGAAACCGTGGCTACACCTGATGGGCAGCCTAAGGAGCATTTGTCTGATCGAAATGACGAGTCCGCCCAAGACAGACCTGATCCGCGGGTCCAGCAGATGCGAACACTTTCTACCTTTGACGTGGCCGCTCTGATTGCGAACAAGATGATTGGAACAGGCATCTTCACCGGACCCACTGCAGTTCTGCGGTATACGTTGAACAAGAACGTTGCGATCGGTCTATGGACTCTCGGATTTGTTTACACGGTACTGAGGTAAGTCGGATAGCGTCCTAACGTCATACTTCGATCTGATCCTTCACAGCATGCTGCTTTACACCGAATACGCCAGGAAGCTACCTTTCACTGGCGGTGAGCTGGTATACGTATGAGACTCCCTCCATTGAGCTTCTCGGACCTAACCAGAAGCAGCTCGATGATGCCCTCCCCAAGCCGCGTCTGCTCGCGTATACGCTATATGCGTTCTACTTCGTCTTTCTGTACACCTCTTGCACGAACTGCCTTCAATTTGCTCGCTTCGTCTTGGCAGCGACCAATACGGACTACTTCGACTTCGATGATCTTGATGACGACCAAAGTCTCGTTCGAGGGCTTGCTGTGGTTGCAATCTCTGCCGTTTGCATGCTATTGTACGTGTCCAGCTCGAAGAGCAAAGTGATCAACAAAGCTACGGCGGCGGCCAAGATACTACTGCTGCTTGGTATGATCTTTGCCGGGATTGTGTACGTGAGCAAGGAACACTCCCAGAGGGAGTCGAGTCGCGGTTGGAACGAGACCATGACTGGCACAACAAGCTGGCCACTCGCATTAATCACTGTGCTGTTCAGCTTTCACGGGTGGGAGAACGCTACAATGGTCAGCAACCACATGAGCCCGGTTCTCGAAGGCAGAAAGCTGACATTGGCAGGTCGCTGGCGAGATTGATTCATTCAAGGTGTTGAGGAGAGGATTTCTACTGGCAGTCTTTGGTGTTGGCGCCTTGTATCTTTCGATTGCCATACTGTTGGTAAGTCACCGAATCGAGCTATGCCCGAGAAGCACCGCTGATCAAAACAGTGCGCCGCTTTCGAATGGGCAGAAGGTCTCGAAGTCGCTAATAGTGTCCCTGGAGACCCACTGACTCTTGTACGCTTTGAGCCACGAACCGGACCAGCCATGGCGCTGATTTGTGGTAGTACTTGGGAGCAACAACGAGCGACAAAGGCTCTGCTGGAGTGGCAGCTGCCATCTTGATATCCCTCTCGGCATTTGGAAGCCTGCTTAGTGTGGCATACACCTGCGTTAGAGGTAGGACATGATCTCGCTGAAGTGTTGCCAATAGCTGATGCTTCAAAGTGAAACAAAGCATAGGATGGGCCAATATCCTGCCGTTCTCTTTTCTTTGGCGAAAACAAGGACCAGTGCATCCGGAGTACGACTGGAAACACAAGGCCGATGGCAGTCGAGAACTTGTTCTTACATTTTCGGAACGAGCGTTCAATCATCCAGGCACGCCTGAGGGTGGCATCGTCCTTCACTGGACAATGACTGTTCTTTACATCACTGTCACGGCGGCGTACGAGCACATCCAAGATGCAATCACATTTTCGGGCAACATACTCGTCTTTGGTCACTTCTTTGCACAAAGTAGGTATCATTCCACATACGGCAGCAGTAGATTCTGACAACACCTCACAGCTGCTGTTGCGTTGCTTTTCATCCCTTTCGGGAGCTTCGGGTTCCAGTACTCGGACGTGCTATACTATCCCGCCTGGAGATGGCACGCCACGCAAAACAACGATGCTCTCTCCGGAAATCCTCCCAAATGGATGAGACCCAAATTTGCGCCTTGGATCGGCCCTCTAATCATCAGTACGATGGTCTTCGGCTTCTCCGCAGTTATCATCGTCGCCGCTTGTCTCGAAGCCAGAGGCAGAGTTCTTCTGTACGTGATGATCGGTATTCTCGCTACTGGTCTCATCTACTGGTTCGTCTTCGTAAGACTGCCGTCCGCCCGCAAAGTCTACAGCTTCTTCGGCTTCTCGATGGAAGAGAAGGTGCATGGTGTCGATGACACGGACGATCCCACGCGTGTATGCGACTGGTGCAGTGTGCTGAAACAAGCACATCGCCATCCAGCGGAGAGCTATCAGTCATTTAACGTGATCGCACTCGAGAGCAACAGTCTCGTGTCTCGAGCCTTGGCTGCACTATTCAGTGGCTCCAGTGAACAGCGTCTGAGCGCCATCTGCCGAGACATGTGGCAAGCAGTATTTTGTTGCTTTGGGACGCGGGACAATGACTCTGAGATGATCCGACTACAGCGACGAAGAGATTGAGGGATCGTCGACGATTTGCACTTCGCGTTAATGCGTTCCCAGCATGGCCCTTCACCCGTTCACCCGCAAAGGAGCGTACCAGTTCAGACACGAGGTAAACGAGCATTGACTTTGTCAAGTTGATGAGGCTCTTGTCGCAGGGCTCCACAGCCTTTTCCTAACTCACAAATTCTCTGCGTCGTTCAAGTGAGGAATCCGTGCACCAGCAAGGATGTCAACATTTCCCAGCGCCGACTTGCGCCAGTCGATGGACTCTATAGCAGACAACGCGGCCAGCGCCTCTACCACGACATCTTCACGGGACAAACAACACGACTTCGAACAGGCCATCCAGCGCGGTGAGGAGAAGTACTTTCGCCTTGGACTACGCCACGACCTCTTCCCAGCGGAACCATTGGCTTCATCGAGTTGTGTGCGGGACTATGACCAGGCTTTCATCAAAGTGTCGATGTATGCCGATGTTGGCGAGCTTGACGACGAAGAAGACAACGGAGGCGAGCCAGTGAATCTGACCCGGCACAGACCTGGCGAGAGCGACTGGGACTGTTCGGTCTTCTCGCTCGAAGCCTTGCCAGTGAGAAGCAAGTAGGAATGGACAAGATGTAGCTCAACCGGGATGATGAGATCTCACTGCATGGTGCTGTTCGGTCTTGAAAGACATAGATGTGATGGATCGTTTTATTGAGAATCTGAGAGGTACACAAGATACAATGAGGAGACAGATCGTAAGAATATTCACAATATTGCACTCTTAGATGGTCCGTGCACGAATGTCGTCCGCAATCGCAACTCACTTCACCTCGTAATAACAGTCAAGAACATATATCGCAATATATAGGTCATGCGTACGGACCTATAAGACTCTTGAGACGACACCATGGCAAGGGTGAAAATGATCGTCTTCTCCTCTCGCCGTTCCCTGTTACCTCGACTATCAGGCGCAACAATGTCGCCGTCCCAACCGCTGAGCTATTCGGCAGTTCTAGGCCAAGCAGGAGGTTCTGATACGAAGACCACACCGTCCACGCAAGGACAGGAGAAACCGAGCCATCCTCCGCCGCTATCGCGATTTGTCAAGTCTTCCAAGCCATTGAGCCAATATGAGCAGTCCGCAACAGACCGCTACCGTCCCAGAGCTGAAGGAGAGAACGAAGCCCGCTACGTCCTGACTCTGCAGACCGATCGAGCCCATCACGACCGTATGACGGATTTACGAACGAAGTACTTCCCTCCCGCACGGAATACTATCCGCGCCCACTTGACGTTGTTCAACGCTTTGCCCGAGAGCAAGCTGACCAGCTCCGTGGTGCCACTGTTGAAAGAGGTAGCAGCCGAGATGGGACCGTTCAAGATCCGCGTCAAGAGGCCATACAAGATGAAAGGTGGGTTTCTGGTGAATTTGTCGCCGAAGGAGGGACCGCCGCCTATGAAAAAATTGCTCGACAGATTGCGGACTACGTGGAAGGAGGAAGGATTTCTGAGCGATCAGGACGACGCGAAGCGGTCTGTTCATTACACTTTTATGAATAAAGTTGAGGACCAGGCGAAGGTGGATGCTGCGTATGAGGAGTTTACAAGCACCTGGAACGGCGATGAGGGAGTTGTTGATGGTATGGAGCTTTGGAAATATGTCAAGGGAAGGTGGTACTGGGCGCAGAGATTCGAATTCAGCGGTCCGACGTACATCGACAAAAGGCCTGCGTAAGTCAGCTATCAGAAGGTCTAGATCTGCCGAGAAACATGTCGTCACGGCAGAACCGTTCGCCAATCCCGAATCGAGATTTCACTTCCTGGAGCGGCCAGGGAGGAAGCCGCCGCTTTGTGAAGCCAGGCGATGCTTGGGTCGACTCAGATTACTGGACACGCCCAGGCCAAAGAATACGCGAAGATGTTTCGTGAAGTCGCCAAGACAATCTGGTGTACCTGGCGTCTCAAGATTTACATCGGATGATCACAATCGGGAACACGCCGTTGACCGATTCCTGCGAAGGCCTATGTTCGAAAATGGCGTGAGATGCTTGGCACAGATCGCTGAAGTCCCCCGGCGTAGTATCGACATATTGTGAGACGTATCGGTATCTGCCACCGTACATGCCACCATACATATCGTTGTTTATACACGGTGATATGGGAGCCTGTGATAAGATGTAGTCTTGGGTGATGGCTGAGCAATGGCGATGGAATAAACGAAACGACAGAACAGAGAATTATTGAGCACGCGTCTTGGTATGCCGACCAAAAGCTGAGGAAGATGGGCGACGGAACCACTGTAATACTCTTGCCCTTACATCTACCTGATTTTCAGCGACTTCTCTTCTTGAGACTCGCCGGCTTTAACCTCCGCCCGTGTTTACACTGCTTCCCCGGGCTCTAACCCACCACCGCTCTCCGGTCTGCATCTGTCTAGCAACGAGCTTGAATCTGGGATGTCCTATTGTACCCATACATCACGCCGTGGCCAATCTGATACAGCTCCTTCGCAAGATCCTCAAACTGAGCCTTTGCATCTTCCTCCTCGTATGTGCTCGCCATGTACGTTGCCGCATGAACGCCGGTGATGTCTGGCCGAGCCAGACTACGATCGACCGTCAACGTGCCATCAACCACAGTGCTCATGAGTCCTTGCGAATGCAAGCAGCGCGTGGCCCAGTCCCGGATGATGAGCTTGTCAGCACGGTGAAGAATGTGTGCCATGCAAAGCCAGTGTGCCAGATCGTGGAGACCCAGACGAGGCAGGCCTCGTACGAACAGCTTGTCATCGTAGCTTTGATCGATTCTCTTCCACAGCTTCTCCGCTTGTGTCACCAGAGCTTTGGCAGGTGGCTTGTTACCGTCGAGATCGTTGGTATCGAGGAACTCTTTGGCTTTGTTGAGCAGACCCACGCGGTGTTTGCGCTGCTGCCCCGAGGTCTTGCTTTCCGCCACGCACAGACGGCATTTGCACTTGAAGCCCCATGACTGCTGCAAAGTCTTCTGGAACTCATCGTAGTTGTCGGTCTCATTCTTGTACCGCTGTAGAATCTCCTCGTCCTTGGCGATGTCTTTGGTGGCACGGACGATCATCATGTCACCGACGAAGGAGCGTTGGACATTGCCGATACAGTCGTGGTTGATGAATGAGGCCATGATCCAGACTCCCGTCGAGACACCGTTTCCGTGGTTGTCTTCACCCCCTCCGAGCGCAGTGGCGGTGGCAGGACAACCGAAACCATTCAGCTCGAGGGCAGCCTGTACTTGGAAAGTGTCAACTGGAACAACACCATCTACAAGCTTGCTGATATTCTTCGGTTGATATCCTCCATCGCAGAGTTTCGAGAACTTTTCGGCCTGTTTGGCGTTGTGCAACAGCTTGTGAACGACCGACACGAGCCGCGTGGCGTGCGTGCCCATTGACATCGTATCGCGATTCATGTTGATGATGACGGTGAGTTCAGTCTCTGCCTCGTCGTTGAAGGCCACTGCGTATGCTTTTTCGCACAGCACAAGCTCTCCTGCCTTGATCGACTCCAAAGCGAACAGCCCATTCCCTCCCGTCTCGCTCTGTCGACTGACGACGTTCAGGTCATAGTCAGCATGATCCAAGCGTCTCTGCTTGCGCTTGACGCTCTCGACCATGTCATCGAAATTGTAGGTCCCCGTCTCTTGCTCTCTCACGCGGCGTTCCGCCCGGACAAGCTCGCGGATGGCATCGCCGTCGTAGGTTACGCATTCGATCGCTTTCCTGAATTCGGATCGAGCGAGTTTGAATTGGCGAAGCTGGTACGCCGCACAGCCAGCTCGGTAGAAGGCTTTGGCGTTGTTCTTGCTCTTCTCAAATTCCTGGTTTGGTCCACCGATCATCACCACTGCCTTCTGCGCATCTTCCAGTCCCGCCTCGTACCAACCGAGATTGTTGTGGGCGATCGCGCGGTTGCGCAACAAGTCCTTCTTGCCCGCCACATACTTACTGCCAGTCCCAGTCATTTTCAGGCCTCTTGAATAGGCCTCAACTGCACCGCGAAACTCCTTCGTCTTGAATGCTTCGTTTCCCCTGTCTTTCCATTGCTCCTGAGATTCATCATCATACAGCTCCCTCAATCTCGGCTGCAGACCCAACGGTACTCGCCCATCGTCGTCCGCCAACCTCACCAGATCCGAAGGATGGTCGACTCGGATCGACACACCTCCATCGGCGGTGGCCTTGTAGTACGGCTCCTTCACCGCAAACACCACATCCCGCGGCAGTACCTCATTCGGAGTGAGCATCGGCTTGAAGTTGTACACCGACAGTCGATCTACTCCGCCTATATCATCTTCGACTGCATTCTGCACCGCTTGGAAGCGGTACGGCACCCCGAAAGTCTTGATGAACAGCACTCTGCCGCGATGATTCGTTTCCACGCGAAGCTCGTTGATGGTGATGGGTCTCAGCTCGGCGAGTGGGCGCGTGCAAGGCGGGTAGGCGTAGCCAACGACCGATTGTCTGATATGGGTTTGACCCGGAGGAGTAGCTGATGCCGACTGGGCAGCGAGGTCCGTGAACGTCCCCTTGAGGTCGGCGCGGGAGGGCTTGTTTTTGGCAGATTGGGCGCGTCGCGAGTTTGCCGTGCGGTGAAGTTTCTTTTGGAAGGCGAGAAGGTCGTCGCGCTGTTTTATCAGCTCCTCGTTGAAGATCGGAGCGGCCATCGTGGGATGGTTCCGTGTGGGCGTGACAAAGTTGTTGACTGAGTTGAATTTGAAGCTCCAAGTTGGGAGGCAAGCTGCGATTTCCTGGCTAGGTTGGTTCAGAGCAACACGAAATGAGATAAAGAACAGTAACGCGGGTGTCGTTTGCATTTCTTCTGCACCTTTCCGTCACCGCCGAGATGTGTTACCTTAATGCGGGCGTCTCCCGTTACGGTCCGCCAATTTCGAGTCCATTGATCGAAGCAAAGTGAAGTGAAGTGAAGTGTCATGGGCTCCCTCAACACGAGGAAATGGCCAGCAGAAACAGCATAGCCGTTTGAAAGAATTATCGACATCGAACTAGACAAGCATACCGTTGAAATTCGCCTCCTTGGCCGCAGTGCACACAGATCGATCCCAATCCATTGGAGGACCGCGACTCGGACTCCACAGCTCTAGAGCATCGGTTCATCTCGTGCCTACGAGTCGTCCTCAACCTTAGATCCGCCTCGTACGCTTCTTCGCCGGACTGCCTAAACCCAGCATCGACGTGCTGTCATCCCTCGCAGCACCAGAGCTTTCCTGCGGCGCAAACATGTTCTTCGCGCCCACCTTCTTCTTCGCAGGACTGCTCAAGCCCAGCATCTCCCCGGACTTTCCCAATTTACTGCCAAAGTCTAGCTTAGGCGGGAGGCTCTTTATGTTTGACAGACCAGCCGCTGGCGCAGTAGACTTAGCAGCGGCACCGGACCGCTTCTTCGGTGGCGAGGCTATGAGAGAGTTCTCTTTTCCGGCAGGAGCGATGGAAGCGGAGAGCGATGTCTGTGTGGTGGTTGTTGGCGCACGGAGTTTCGATAGAGCCGTGGTTGCAGTCTTGCGTCGACTGACAGGAGCCTTGCTAGTTGTGGAGGTTGAGGCTTCTTGCGATCCTGATTCGGCAGGAGCGAGTGCCCCGGGTTCAGTAGGGCCCAAATGGAGGAGAGAGTTCGCAGCACCCTTTAGCTTGGCCGGAGTCGCAATGCGAGAGCTGCGCTTTTGAACTCTATGTTTTGGCTTTGCATCTGCTGGAGGCGGAGCAACTTCAGCTTCATTGGACTTAGCAGCTGGAGTCGATGAAGCGGTCGGGCGTGGAGGCTTCAGACGACGGAGGCGAGGTTTGCTGGGCGTGTCAGACGGTGGAGGAGCAGTCGGCACACCGACCATCTCAGTGTCGATGGCATCTTGTTTGCCAAGGTCGTCGCTGAGCGTGGAAATTTCAGGCTCGTTGGCACCTTCTTGGAAAGCGGCAAGTGTCTCTGCCCACCTCACGGTCATCCGACCCGGTGGATGCTCGGTGGCCATGTCGGTGTCCGACTGAATAGTGTCGGTCTTGGCCATCAATCCTTCTGCGGCCATGCTCCTCAAGCGCATAGGTGGCAGAACAGCACCGCTCTTGTTCTTCCTCGTGTTAGTCCTGGTAGTCAGAGCGAGCTCCTGCGCCTCGGACTTCTTCAGCACCACGCCGTCGGTAGTACCACGAATCGAGATGCGGTTCGGGGCAGCATAAGCACTTGCTGGGAGAAGTTGCGCCTGCTTCTTCACGCGGCCGCTCTTGCGGAAAGTCTTCCTTGTGGGTGAGTGTAGAGCAAGCTCGTCTTCGTCCAGATCGATTTGCTCCTTATCGGATCGAGTTGACTCTGCTACATTGGCATCACTGGACTGCTTCCTGGGGGATGGACTGTTAGGATCCAGATCAGCCAGGACGTCACTCGGTACAGCTCTTTCGTCTGGGCTCGCGAGTGCTGTTCGAACCGAGTCGGAGTCACGGCGATTCTCAATAGACTCGCGCTTAGCGGCCGTAGAAACATCCTTGGATGTCTTGCTCTCAGCAGCGCGATGAAGGAAGGCTTGGAGGAGAGCAGTATCATCCGAGATACGAGGCTGCTTAGGCCTGCGCGGGGACATTTGCGGCTCCTCAGGGGGCGCTGAGGACGATCGAGCGGGTAGAGAGACGGTGGTATCGTCGATGTCCATGATTTGAGAGGCAGGCGAGTCGGTGGGTGTTTGTGAGTCCGGTGCTTTGTAAATTGGCATTTTGATGGGTGTGAAGGCCACCAGGTGAGGACGCTGAGCGGATGGGAGATTATGTCTAGGCTTCATCGGACTGGTCGACTGCCTCCGAGAAGACCTCAGTGGTGGAAGCAGGGGTTGTGCGCCGGGGTTGCTATCCGCAGGACTGGCCGCCTGTCTTGCTGGTGATGCAGTTGCTGACTGCGAATCACCCTCTGAGGTTTGGGTTGTCTCATCCATAACATCGGTATGCTGGGACTGTAGTGAACCTCCTGGACCCTCTGCTTCTGTGGTAGTCTGAGACTGGTCTTCATCGTTGACTGATCCATCTTCATTGTCGACATCTTCCCATTCGTTCTCTTTCTCAAGCTCATGGTTGCTGGAAGTCTCATTTGCCATGATCTGAGTGACAGCCTCGTCCGTATCCATTGAAGTATCCTCTCGGTCAACATCAGAGTCGTGCACAGTCGCCTCGTCCGGGGCCACGGCCGCGGGTTCTTGCTCCGGTCCAACCACATCCGCACAGTCAAGGGGGCAGCCCTCTGCAATGGCAGTAATAGGAGCCGTGACAGGATTGTTTTGTGCAGCAAAGTTGACGGGCAGCGTTCTACGTCGATTCGCGTTCGAAAGTCGCACTTGGTTAATGGTCCTCCGCTGCCGACTCTTGGCTGGGGAGACAAAGCCTTCTGGAATAGCGCACCGAGCTGCTGGCCTCAAAGATGGCTTCAGCTCTGGCATCAAACGCTCGGTCGCGATGTCAGACGGAGGCTCATCCATATTTGGCTGGGTCTGCTGCGCTTCAGACGACTCGTCCGCGGGTTGTGATGAGTCCTCGGTTCGCGCGTCGATCTCGGGCAGGCTGCCATCCGCGGTCTCTCCCAACTGCACAGAGCCCGCCACTGGCGCATTGTGAACGCTTTGCTCCGCAACATACTGTTCATATGCGTCCTCGCCATCCACCTGTGCCAAGTGCATGAGCGTCGCATCCCAGACTTCTTCCTCAATCATGCTCTCGTCATCCCAGTTCTCGTCCTGGACTTGCGCTTCCGCCTCTTCAGCGTTCAGCTCCAACACTGTCCCATCCTCATTCTCGATCTCGACTTTGACAACCTCCTCGTCCTGCGCTGATTCCTCTGCCTGCATGTCCAGCCCTCGACTCATTGCATCCACCTCACCTTCCTCTCCCAGTTCCACCAAGTCCTGCTCCACAGCGTTACTTCGCGTTACGATCCTCCTCTCTCTTGTCGGACTTCCTCTTCGCTCCCATCCACTGACTGTTGCTCCACCTTGTGCGCCTCTCATCTTCTTCACCGCCTTCATCGGACTCTGCTGTGCTGCGCCTGGTCCTCCAAACGCGAGCAGAGAGGAGGAGGCCGACGCGAGCGTGCTTCCCAGACCAGCAGCATTTGACGTTGCGCCGCTGCGCTTCCAGACTTTCCCAACTTTGACGCGCCGCCGGGAGAATGGTGATTGTGGTTTCCGTTCCCAGGCGCGTTGCACTTTCGCGACGGGAAGATTGCTTGGAAGGAGGTGCGCAGCATCGGTGGCGGACCATGACGCCGCAAAAGACGAAGTAGCGTCGGATGTTGTTGGTCCTTCGGGCATTGCGAATGTTGTCGCGGGCTGTGTTGGTGGCGATGTTGATGTGGATATCATGTCTAGCGATGAATGGCTATTCATGCCCCGAGAGATACTGGAATCCATGTTAGAAGAATGCGCAACGTGAATGATCGGGTGACAGTGAATTGGGGAGATCGTGATCGCGCGAGCATCCAAATATGAAGCGCGGAGATCATAACATTGAATGCGCTAAGGCAACAGCGCTAGCGGGCAGCCCTGGGGCTTCACCTCATGTCGCGAGCAATTTTGGGGCCTACAACATTTCCATCCAGCTCTTGTCTCAACACCTCAATCCGCCATCATGGTCGTCGGGAAGACTTCTCCGCAACAGTTGGCTCGCGCTGCCGCCACCACCTCCGCTTCGCCGAAACTTCCGCCACTCCCAAAGCTGCGAGTGCGCAAGCCTAATAGCTCCGATGCGAATCCTTGCGTGGCGGTCATGAGTTCGATGTTGGGTGCGTCATACCATTCGCCGCGAGGGACAAAAAGGCGTCTATTTGCGAGAATATTTGCAAGAATAATGGCAGTTGGCTGACGATATATACAGGCTGCTGGGCATCTCAAGGCTACACCACAGCAGGATGCGCCACGATAGAACAGCAATTACGAGTATGCATGGATGCACGGGTACGCATAGTCCATGGTTCGAAGCGTGCAACTATGCAAGAATACGATCGCTGATGCTACGACTCTACAGAAACCGGGAGCGGCGAAGAAGTCGACGATCAACCACCACCTCTCGAGATTTTATCCTCAAATCAAAGGACCATTCAAGAGGAAGTAGATCAACAAATGGAGGACGGATGGCGATCACACTGGGTGCAAATTGGGGAAAATGTCCATGAACAGCTTCGCGGGCGGAGAAGCTGAAGATACGAGGATGAAAGTGAGCTCAAGCATAGCTCGACATTTTCTGCGAGGACCCAACACTGGCGAGTTGTGGGATTGAGGGTTGCACACACGGACCGGAAGGAATGGCGTCCAACGGAAATGTACATTGGAGTGCTGCGCCAGACGTACAGTACCACTAGAGCATGATGAATGATTGGCAAAAGCACAGTGTGCAGGCCATGGCGTCTATTGGTAGTTCGCATTGTACATATGTGCACTCCATGCCTTAGACGGGCTCAGTCAAGCAGAAGAACATCATCACGTATGGAAGTGCTCGACTGATCTTGCTTGCCACAACACGTCGCTAAACGACACTGACCTTTCCCCCTCTGCCTCAAATTCTCACACCATTTCATCCAGTCACTCACAGAATCGTTCCAAATCCGAAAGTCTGCTTGATGCTCCTGACGTAATACTCATCCCAATTCCTCTTCGTTGGCTCCTCCTGTCCGACCGGGACGCCACTCCAATCGACCCTCATGACCGTCACGGCGTCGACATCATTCTGTTCGAATTTGATGTTCAACGTACTGAAGTGTCCCGCTGGCCACTGCGCCAATCTCCACTTCTGCTCGATCGACTTTGGCTCATCCAGCTTGGTGTACTCTCCCGAAACGTTGCCACCGAAGATCTCGAATTTGCCGCCGACTTTGGCACCTTCGAAGAGTTTTGGGGCGCCGCGGGTGAATGCGGTAATTCTTTGAGGGTCGGTAAAGGTTTGGTAGAGTTGATCGGCGGGGGGGGGGGTAGAGTTGATCGGCGGTGGTACGGAATTCCTGGGTGTCGGAAAGGGAGGTGACGTTCACTTTGTGGTCGGTTGTTGCTGATGTGGACGAGGCGGGAATGGAGGAGGAGGAGGACTTGTTGACAGAGGATGACTGGAGTGTGCGAGGCGCACTGAAGCCAGAGGATGGGTTGGATCCAGGGGCGTGTTGAATGTCTTTGCCGTGCTCGGTGATCAATGCAGGTCCAATTTTGCGGAGGTGTTTGCGGAGTTGTGGTGTGATCTCCTTGCGAACGAGCTCCTTTGCCGGCTCCTTTTCCAGCGAGGATGAGTAGATTTCTACTTCGAACTGCAACAGTTTGTCAGAGGTTCCTACAACTACGACAGAACGAGGGCTTGCCAGGACATACCACATACTCATCCTCCTCAGTGTCGTGAGCAACCTCGGGGATTGTGATCGTTCCGCTGACGTCCTTCTTTCCTTCTGTCTCTTCCTCAACACCATCATCGTTCTCTTGCTTCTCTTTCACTGGGATGCTTCCTGTCCACTCGAGTTGCAGCCGCACATCGAAGATTGTAATGACCTTGCCTTTTCGTTGTGAGACGTCCACGTCGCCGTCCATGCTCAGCACCTTGCTGATCTCCACATTGACACCATTGCTTTCCGCCTTCAAACCGATGAGGTCTTGCGACAAGAAGTCCTTCGTCCAGGCCGAGACATCTTTGTTGACCCAATGCCAGTTGTTTGGGTTGTGGAGGACCATGTTGGATTCGAGTCGGGCGTGTAATTGGAAACAGCTGTCAAATAGTCAGAACCTGCACGAAGAATGCTTTCAATGCCTTTTGACGGGTACTTGTAAAGCAACTCGGCATCAGAAACGACGTTCCCGAGAGAAGCTTCTCCGCAAGCAGATGAACGCAACTTCCTTCGACTCCGGGTAGAATACAGCAGAAATTGACTCACCTACTCTGTCTTATTGAAGCGAAGTTGAGCAGTGGTATGGAAAAGGGAGAACGTATGTGACGAGCACAGGAGATTCGGCGATGTTCACAAATAGAAGCCTCTCGAAGGGCGATATATTTCCGACCCTCATTCATTCGAATTGTTGCCTGAGGCATCACAATGCGGGGGACCGAGCAGCTTTCACTTCACGTCGCTCTCACTTTCCGCTCGCTGCTCAGACCATCCCGCAGACTATCACGCCGACGGAACTTTCTAAGTAAATGTTCTCCTCGCTGTCATCACGACACAACGATTCAATTTCCACATCCGACCACGAACCTCAGGTCCATCGCACAGGATCATGCCGTTCTCGCCGAGCGCATACGAGAAGGGCGATCCGCGTCGGAAGGCTGCAGACTACGACAGGTCCATGCGTAAAGGATGTCTTACCTCTCCGACGCGATGATGATGCACTGGACTGATCTGCAGCTCGCTGTACTGGCGAACCGCGGCTGATTTCCATACTGGCTTTGTCGGCAGCAGCGAGATCGGTTCCGCAGAATTGGTTCCTCGGTGTTTGGACGTCCTACACAACAAAGTGAGTGATTGCTGGCTCGTTTGGCTGTCAAGCGAATTGATAGGCTAGAGCAAGCTAAGACACCCTCTGTCGTTCCTTGTTTCGTGCGGTGTGTGTTTTCATGTGTTTGGTCCGACTTCAAACATCTCGACTTCAAACATCTTTACCTTTCAGATATCAGCACCACTCGCCATTCACCGCCCAAATTCCCCACTGTACGACGCTCTGTGCTTATGCAGAACATCATGACGAGCATCGAGGAAGCGCGGGAGAACGCGCGGCATTTCGCGCAACTGGTTGTCGAGGGGCAAAAAACTGCAAAGTCATTCGCTGCCTCGATGACTGGAGAACCACATCAGCTGCCTTCCCGAGAAGCTGCGCTCAGGGTCTTGGAATCAGCCTCGCGACGAGAAGCTTCCGACCGATCTTTCTTTTGTTTGTGATGTGTGAGAAGGCCATCTCTGTCATATATGGCGATCTGTCCGAACCACAGTACTTGATCAAGTATCTGGCCCACAAGAAAGAATGCGAGTTCACCAACCTGGGAGGAGCACATTGCCAGCTTGCCAAGAAGCTGTCGGACAACCCGTCATTGGTCGCCAAGATCGACGACTTGTACGCGGGAGACGAGTACGTCGCTGAGACTAAAGACCTCGTCACAATCGACGACACTGCAGTGGTGGACTCCTACCTGCTTCATGAGATCTGCGCCAAAAGCGGAGATTATTGCAAAGTGGTTGCGGGTCCTGCTGCTGTCATCTTTCCGTACCATCCGCAAGGCGAATCTGGAGAGCGCGAGGGCTTTGGAGTCTGGTGCACGGCATCGTACATCAATCACTCCTGCATGCCAATTCCTGCCGGGCCTTCATCGGAGATTTGATGATTACCAGAGCTACCAAGCAGATCACGAAGGGTGAGGAGATTACTCGATACTACCAAGATTGCCGCCAGAATCTCCCCGTGGAGGATCTCCAGCGCGGAAGCTGGGACTTCACCTGCACTTGTGAGCTACGCGAAGCTCAACGCCTCATTCCCATCGAGACTAGGCAGAAGCGAAACTACAACTGGAACAAATGCAAGCGAATGATCATCATGTCCTCTAAAGCTTCAGGCCTCGACGACATTCGCAAAGAGATGCTGGCCTCGTACACAACCCACACAAAGAGTTACCCCCGGCCTGCCATGCTATTTCTCTATTCCATTCTTGCTTTGGAGACATTGGTGGAAGGAACCGCTGAGGAAGCTTTGAGTGTCTGCCTCGAGTGGCTCATGTACTTCGGTCTCGTCATCATGATCGAAGGCCAGACGGTGGAGGTCGGCCGCACATTGGCCACCTCACATTCGGGACTACCAGCAGCCTATCTCCTCGCCGCAAGGATGGTGCAGCGGACTGGACGAGCGCAGCTTGGCCAACGATTTCTTGAGCTTTCTGAAATTCCTTACCTGGTATGCAACGGCACAATGCATGGGTACAACCATCTCCTTGCGATGGCACAGTGAGGATCGGTGGTTTGTGCTTGGCAAGCAAAATGTGTACTGAGTACCGTAGTTGGTAGTGTCGGTTCCTGCTTTCGGTAGTCGGTGCACAATTTAGTCGAAACATGATGGCAGAATTGCTAAGTTTCCCCTGACTCTCTTGCACAGTGTCTACATCGATATAGCTCATCCTGAGGACACTTGGAAATTAGTTCCATCTGCATGTGCCTTCCTCGCTAAACTTCTGCCCAATGCGGCAGGTCCCCACATGTCAATTGCGCCCTTCGATATTATTATGCCATGCTTCTTCCTCCCACCTGCTCTACGTGTCCTTCTCATGAACACTTTGTATGCTTTTCGACCCCGCGCACTCCTGAACACGGTCACCACCGCACTTCGTCCATTGCATTGCCGCCGACGCTCATACGCACCCCGCAGGGACCACCCCAGACACCAAACCAGGATGAGCTCCGCCGAAGAAACTCCATGGCGATCCACGCCAACGGCACCTCTTTACCAGACCGACGAGACTCTGCGCACGCACTTGACTCGAGTCACCGCCTTTCGACCATTCGCAGAGTTGTCCGATGCCGAGCGTCAAAGCTGTTGCTGTAGACCGCGATAACGATGCGAGATGTTTTATTGTCGAGACGAAAGAGACGATATTCTACCCGCAGGGAGGCGGACAGCCGTTTGATACGGGCTTCATGATTGTGTCAGGGAGTAAGTTCAAAGTGGAAGCGGTGCGCAATGCCGCTGAAGGCAGAGCGTTACACTTTGGCACTTGGGAGGACGACAGTACATCTCCGCCATTGGAGGCCGGCGACATGATTGAGCAGCACATCGACGGGGCGCGGAGAGATCTCAACAGTCGGAATCATACAGCTGGCCATGTCGTCTCGCTAGCAGTACGATGGATGGTAGAGCAAGGAACAGACCTCGATGTCATCGATCAAAAAGCATCACACATACCCGGCGCTTGTTTCGTTGAGTTCAAGGGGCGGATAGATGGAAAGTTCAAGGACGAGATACAATCGCAGACGACAAAATTTGTCAAGCAGGCACTTCCGGTGAAGCTGTATTGGCTCAAGCCGGACGAGGTGGGAGAAAAGGATGTCATCATCTCGGAGGGCATGCCCGTGGTAAGCGGGCATCACGGACTGGTGAGAATCGTTGATATCGTGGGCGCTGGAGCGTATCCATGTGGTGGAACTCATACACCAGATACAAGCTGTTGTGGAGAGATTGTCATCACTCGCATCAAGCGGCAGAAAGGTATGAGCAAAGTGTCTTATACTATATCGTAGGTCTGCAACCTCCGGTAATTGTCAGTGGTGCTGGTCCGCCGAGAAGAAGCATTTCTCGAGCTCTCCATTTAGCAATGGCCGGATTAGGAACGTGCAATCGATGCACTCGGCGGAGCTCCTGCCTTCTACTGTACCGATTCTGCCAATCACAGAGCATATAATTTGCCAATGCCTCCCCAATGCCCGAGGTACCTAATACATGCAAAATTCTACGTCACAAGGCGTTCAAACTTGTGTAAAATCAGGTACGCCGACCGTACAGTAACGCGAGGGGTTCTAGATCTTCCAAATGATATCATCCTCGTCATAGCACACACGATGGACAATTGTCCTCGACTTCAATACACAAGACCACTTTGAACCCTTATCAAGCACAACTCAAAACATCGATCCTACACCAGATCATCAAGTTACAATCTCCAAACTCTGCAAGCATGTCTGTCGAACAGTGGGAAGAGGTTTTCAAGGGCTTCGGCGAGAAGACCTACACGATCGACCAGAAGATCCAGAACGCGCAAGAGGGCGATGACTTGAACGAGGTCATGAAGGTATGAGTCCGCTTTTGCATCAACATATGCACTCTTATGCGTACGATGCATAGTGTCGCTAACGTTGAAGACTCACAGGAAATCAAGGAGGCACACGACCAGATCGTGAAAGAGGCCAAGGAGATCCCAAATGACATCCCAAGTTTCGACGACGACGGTGCTCAGATCCAATTGGAAAGTGCTGCCAATGATGTGGGTTCCGGATCCCTTGTGCTGATGGTGCAGCTTTCTAATGTCGTCGCAGATTGTCGTCGCAGGGAATAAGTTGATTGCATCCGCGACTGAAAAGGCCGACATGTTCAAGGAACACAAGGAGCTCGGAAAGATCATCAACAAGGTCATTCTCACCAACAACACCGTGCTGGAGAAGCCTTACCCGCTCGCAAACCCTTACGCTCCCAAGATCGTTGGGCAGTCAAAGAAGCTGGCTGCAGATGGCGCGAAGGTCATGAACGTGATCAAGAACGCCGAGTAAATTGGCTTGACATTCGGACCTCATAGTTCCACAAAATAGATGACTATCAAATGCTGAAAGAGTGACTTTACATACGCCTCATTGAATCGACCTGCTGAAGTGCAATAACTTGCGATAACTAATGGTCTGCTAGTGCGAAATGCTCAACTAAAGCAGACTCGTGGCGGTATATCTATTCCTGTTCCGACGCACGGATGGAAACCGTCGAGCAGGCACAACTGCATGCTGCACCTGCCCGCATGAGTATGACAGGATCGCATTGTCCCGTTCTGAATAGCTCGGCCGTGAAGCGACTCATGGTCTGATGGCTTGGCTGAGATTGGATCAAGCTTCAGCCAGCTGTTCAGCCGGCCGGTATCTGCAGACTCGCAACAAAACGACCTGGTTGACGCCAGAACTTTGCCAGACCTACATGACGACGCCGCGTCTAGTCCATGACTGAGGTGGGAGTGCATGACACATGCAGCCAAGCGCATTCGTGACAGCAGTCACAGCACCACGACACCTCGTTGCCGCGATCCATGATGGCAGGGCTTGGTGGTTTTCCGAGTCGAGGGTAAGTGTTTCGAAGACCGAACGCAAGTCATGGCCATGCGTTCCCTGACGCAGGGACTGCGAAACGAAAGCTGAAATTCAGGGCGTCGAGGAGCCTTGAGCCGGCTTGGCGTGTTCAAGTACCTCTCATCAGCCTGCTGACACGCCAGTCTTGCAGGTACCTGTAGTGATTGTGGATGTCACCTAGATCGCCGTGGACTTCGCATGGGACTCCAAGGCCGGATGCTGCGTCTTTGTGGTGGTTTCGACACACGACTCGGTACCGCGATGGAGGAATCTGACTGTTCCGCGGCAACATCAACTCGATCTGATCGAGATCGGATCGCGTGGAGGTTCGCGTATCCCAGATGGAAGTCCGCAACTAGTCCCAGGTCGTCGTCGATGCCACTCCGATGGGCCTCGATCTCTGGACTCCATCTTGAAGTATTCGCCATAGAGACCTCAACATCACGGATAGCTTTGATCTGCCTCCGTAACATCTGTCGAGATCAATGATCCACCATGAAATATGCGGCGAGCCAAAGGAGGTGAGGTCGTTGTTCTGGGCGTGGTTGTTTCCCCCTCGACCTGACGGGAGTTGCCCAGCGGAGATAGCGGAGTTTACGCTCGCCGCTAGTTCTACATGGTCTGCCTGAGCTTCGTCTGACGACATGTGGACATATTTCCTCCACTCGCTGGGTACACCACAACATACTGTATGCACGGGATCAATGTTCCTTCGCCTTCCGTCTGCGCTCGATGTCTGCGCATTCGGCTTCCATCAGCCCACTCGCGACTTCGTTCGAACGCCCGATATGTCTCCGACTCTGCAACGCCACCCCAGCCTAGCGGCAAGAATGGCGGTGATGGACCGGTGATGGACCGCCGGAGGACAAACCACAGGGTGCAATGTCCCGGAAGTTGCAAGAGATGACAGAAGAAAGCGTTCAAACGGGTGGAAGGGGCGCTCGAAGAGCCGTGGAAGAGGGAGGCTTTCAATTCAGCGAGTCGTTGAAGAAAGAGCTTGAAGCAAAGATCGCCAGTGCGAACTTTCGTAACGAGAACGCAAGTGCTCTTGCGGAAGCAAATATCCCGGCCAGCACTGCCAAACACATCAGAGAAACTGCGGCGGCGAGGCCGTGGACTGGGACGGAGTCAGTAGAAGATGCCTCACTGCGAATGCTCAACGACGCTTACAAGCCACTGCGTGGCGCGGCCAAGGGCTCGACCTCCCGTGGTCCGCCAAAAAAGGTCGATACTGGTCGTCCTAAGCAGAAGGCTGGCACCGGAGCGCGGCTCGCGAATGCCCGCGACAGATCCTCGTTGTATTCATACGCCAACGAACAGGACCAGAATCGCTTGACAGACGAAGAACGCGAGAGCTTCCGCAGAGAAATGAAAGCAAGATTCTCGCCCGGAGCTCGTCAAGTAGCAATCTCGATATCGGGTATTCAATCTTTGGCGGACGAGAGAATTCAGGATGCTATTGCGCGTGGCCAGTTCAAGAATTTACCGCGAGGAAAGGCGATTGAGCGAGACCACAATGCAAATAGCCCTTTCATCAATACAACAGTAGGTCTTCAGTCTCAGCATACAATTGCACTTGCTAACTTGTCATAGGAGTATTTCCTCAACAAGATGATCAAGAAACAAGACATTGTCCCGCCTTGGATCGAGAAGCAACAAGAAGTGATGAGTACAGCGAACATATTCAGGAAACGTCTACGGAACGATTGGAAGCGACACGTCTCTCGCGTCATCGCCAGTCGGGGTGGCAGTCTTGAGAGTCAGATGAAGCTCGCAGAGGAATACGCTCTGGCGGAGTCAATCGAGAACCCCTCGAAGAAGCAAGTGGAAGTTGTGAACACCGTCGACTCGAAAGGACACATGTCCGAGATTACTATTTCTGGCGAGCTCAAAGCCAAGACACCCGAAGATCCAGCCGATGCACCTGTCCTTGAGGAACAGATCAAGGTCATGGAAAAGACTTTGAACGACGATGGCACCCTGAAGGCAGCGGACCGTGAAATGACTGTCGATACCGAGCAAGCCCCCCTCGCACAAGCACCACCTCCTCCGGCCTCTCGCCAGCCCACCGTGCCCGCATTTCGTGACCCGCAATGGATGGCTACCGAGCGCTCTTATCACGAACTTGCCATCAAGTCTCTGAACGAGCTCCTTCGGTCCTACAATCTCATGGCTCCGGACTCTGCCAAGAAACCCTACTTTTCTCTCGACCGCGAGCTGCGAGCATGTTTTGCAGATGTGGCGCCTTCCGTGGCGGCGGCTATCCGGGAGAAGACACTGGCGCCGAAGATCCGAGGTGTGGAGGTCATCGGACACACGCCAGGAAGTGTACTGAACAAGTTCTCAATGGACAAGGCGAGTCATGTCTACGATGAGAAGAAGCCGCAATATGGGTGGAAAGAGTTTTGGAGGGACCTCTTTGCGCCGAAGCAGTAGATCAGCGCTGCTAATTGTTGTTGTGCATCTATGTCAGGGCGACCACAGCTCAGTTCTAAGGTTGGAATGAATTCGCGGTGAACTCTGCTGGTACCACGAAGCTTCACCGAGGTGATCTGGGGTGATTACCTTACGCATGCCGTCTTCCACGCAATACTGATTGGCATGAAAAGGCTTCCTCGGTAGTGGCACCCGGCGGAGTTTAAGCATTTCCAACTTCACTGACCAGCTTCGGTCTCCGGATGGCGAGGACTCCGCGGAACGATGCTATTCGGCTGTTAGAAGACAAAAGCAAAAGGATGACATGACTGGATGGACCAAGAAGTCCAGAATGGTTTAGCTGGTATTTGCCATGACATGGCAACGTTGTATGAGCCGCTGCCCAGACACTATGTTACTAGGAGCGATGAGCTGGACTTCGGTAACAGACATTATGGATGGCTGATCTAGCCAATTCCGCAGCCTTTGCGACAAGTTGCAACTAGCGTTGCGGACTCCGTGGAGCGAACGGAGATGGAAACGTCTCGCAGGTCTGGTGATACCTGCAGCGTTCTTCGAAACGCGCGCCGTGGCTTGATCGTATTAAGCCATAGAAATCGAAGATCAGCCTTGTCCCAATGACGCCCTGACGGCCTAGTCCAAGTGTACCAAAACCATGGTTTGCTCTCCACGCCTGCAGATTGCGTCAAAATTGCGGAGCTGTCTTCAGCTCAGCCTCGTATTGAGGCTTCCAGCCCTGCGGGTTGCTTCTGTCTCCACGGCCGGTTGGCGGCTAGTCGTACTCGCTACCAAGGGAAGACAAGGTGTGGGCGGGGATCATTGATCGTGGTCCGAACTGTCGAACGTCTTCGAGAACATCCTACCTATCATCTGCCCGACTTGACGAGCAGCCTTTGCATTCAAGGGCACGACAGAAACAGCCTCGACAAGATTCGCTGACATTCGCAACGTCCATTCCGCTGTGAGCGTCGTCGAGAGTGTAGACTCTTGGGAACGCGAACGCACATCGTGCTTCCGCCGATCAATCAATACGCTATGTATTTGAGATCTCGGTGGCTTGTGCGCTTACCATATATCTGGATCTATGGTCCGCTAAGGCAAGCCACGATACTTCCTTCGTCGTTCCATATCGTTCTGGTTGTTTGCGCCAAGCTCTCAGGGCTGCTGAGGTGGATTCTTCCATCTGCGGATCACATCTCGGTACCGCGACTCCTCATGCCGTCCTTGAGGTCTGAGACAAGCGTCTATCGGACCCAGATGCGGCTTATGAGTAGCACTGAGTAGGAGGGAGGTGCATTGGGACCGGGATGGCCGGGACTGGTCAAGTAGGCTCGTGAAAGGAGTGGGACATTATCGTTCTCTTATTGGCATGTATAAGACCTGCAAATGATGGGTAATCCGCAAGATATCAAAGACGGCCTACGCAATCCATGAAGAACCGGCGTGCCGTGTTTGATATGGTCGAAGCAACCTTGTACTACATTTGTAGTCTACAGGCATCGCCTAGCAACGTTAGGTCACGCGAAGACTTGCGCTGAAGTCGATGCCGCAGTTCCATCATCGCCAACAGTTCGCTTACTTGCGGGCAGTGGCATAAGCAGAACGACTTGCAGACCGGCCTGATCAAACGGCGCGGTGAGCTGTGTTCCAATACTCCATATGCCAATGTATGCATCATGCGTTCCGTAGGGTCGCCAGCATTGACTCGCCACACCGTGCATGGATTCATGCGTTCCCAACTGCCGGCAGCAATGAAAGATGTGCCGCTTTCGACCACTGCAGCTTGTCGAGACCGGGAGACCCCACCTGATGACAGGATCGAAGATGTTCATGGCCTTGTCATGCAACGCGGAAGCGACCAGTTCGAAGCATTCCCTTGCCGCACTGGGCGTGTCTTTCCCGGAACACAGGCCCGCCACGCGAACATGGTCAATGCCAGCAAGTCCATCTTGTGCGCTGACTGTGGAGGGCTTGTCACAAGACAAGCATCGTCCGAAGAGCTTGATGATTGTGAGCACAATCTGATATCACATCCGCAGTACAGTCAGCGCTTAAGCATGCAGTGTATGCCTGCCACATCAATAGCAGTCGTATGATACTCATTACTCATGCTTATTCGCGTGACTGGACACTCACATGTTCCTGGATTGTCGTCCGGGTGAAAGATGGGCCGATGTTATGCCTCGCGGGCGGTGAACGCATTGCATATCAATCTGCAGCTTCTCCAGACAATGCTCAAGGTCATGGGTATCTCATCATTGTCAGCAACTTGTCAGCTCGTATTGAACTCAATTTTTTGTGTGAGGTCCACGATGTTGGCAGGGATTCCCAGTGATCGTCACATTGAGTTCTGCTGCGGGCATTGCTTGGAGAATGCCTGTCGTCGGGCGTCAAGGCAGGTTGACCTGGAGGTTGAGGGCATCGAAGGAGTGCGTGAGAAAGTTGTTGGGCCTGACATGAGGAGACGGTGGAAGTCACCAAGGCAAATAAACATTAAAGGGAGTTATGCTTCCGTGATACTAGCGCGGTCAAAAGGCGACCCTCGCGAGTCGCAATCATCTCCACCATTTCCCCTCCTTCTCGTCACATCTTCTGGACCTGGTCGATCTGAGTGAAGAATCCCAGATGGTACCAGATGGCAGCAAGCGTGGCAGTCATGGATGTGCCACCGCCAAAGAAGCATTTCCCAATGCCCGACCGATCGACGTCCGTGACAAAGGACACGGCGGATCATTCCGACTGGTGACCAGAGTCAGCCTGTCAGACTGCCGCCAACCACCTCGTACCACCACCGGAGTCAAGGAAGTCACCATGACTTTCAACCCGATGCCCTGGTCCGCTGAGAAAACCATCGAACAGGCCAGCTGTGAGGTGTAGGACCAGGGCAGCTCCAGGTCGGAATCGATTGGCCTGCAGGCTCCCGGATGCAGCACCTCTTCTTCGCACCAGAGACTTCGGCTCGAGCAACATGCTGCTTTCGAATTCGCAAGCGATGGATCTCATTCTTGCGCGGCGCCAATGCCGATACTAAACCATGAGCTCGACGACTGTGATGCAGGGCAGACTCAGTTCAAGGCAAGTCGTGAAGATGATGCAAAAAATCGGTTCAAGCTCCGTTCCTCGATGCAGAATATGGGTCCAAGCTCCACTCGTGGTCCGACGAGATGCGTACCCATCCTCGTGGCTGGTCGATATTGACCTTGTTGGGCATTCCCTGTTGGTCTGGCTCCGCGTGGCCTTGGTTCACTCGATATCGCTGCTCAGACCGTTATGGTACAATCGCTTATTGGCAAGGCCGGCTTGCATGATCGACAATCGCTCAATTTCTCATCCATGTTCAAATATTCATCCACATTCGGAAGTCAAGGATGCCCAGTCAACCCGGCGTATCCCGGCACCGCTTTCTGGCGCTGGATAGTCCCGCCTCTGGGTTGTGTAGATTCGAGAGCAGGTGGCTGCACTGACAACTTCGCATCTTCGTTGTATGACCGGCGGGCACGATCAAGTTGTCTTTCAGTTCCGCAGACACTCCCATCGACCTCACCCATCGAACTACTCCGTCGATCAATGGTGGCAGCAGGACCACAGGGTGGAGCGAAGTTGATTTCATGATTTGATGCACCACTGATTTCGTACCGGATCCCAATAACAGCTTTGACGATGCGAGTTCGCGTTCTGAGATGGGTCTGTATGCCAGCGTTAGCGTTGCTAATCAAGCTCTCCCGGAAGTTTATGGGCAGTAAACGCTTACATGAAGTGGGAGCGGGTCCGCGGGAGGATATCGAGGAGATGCTTGGTGAGTTCGAATATCTCGAACGATCTTCGCAAGGCGAGTTCGGACGACGATTCTTGTTGCGAGAATCGCGGTATCGAAAGACGTGCCATAGCATCCAGCGGATGACCCAGTTCTCTTCTTCGAGTCGTGCAGTGTCCCGTCCAAGATCGTATACAACGCGGGTCTCCGGTCGTGCCATTCGGTAGATGCGTAGGATTTCTCGATGGGTCACGGTTTCGCTGATCTGTGCATTGCTGTATGGAGGCTCGACCGAAGTGTTGCCGCGGAGAGAGGGAACGAGGACGTCTTGACATTCAGTCATGCGTCGGCGACCTTCGACTGCCTCTTCCTGTTGTGGTTCGATCAGTCAGATTCGCGACAACGTATTTGAAGTGGAAGACTCGTTTACCTTCATCATTGCATATACGCGGCGATGGAATTCGTTGTTTTCTTGCAAGCCAAGTCGTTCGAAGAAGCGTGCTTTGGACTCGCTCTGAGCCAATGCGGGCCTTGGAGGTGCCATGATTGGTTCGACACGGAGCAATTGATCGATTTGGTGAGGAGAAGTCTTATTGAATAAGCGAAGTCGATCGGATGTGACGATGGAAAGAAGTCAAAACGAAATATTGTTGATCGTATGTCAAGTCCTTGCCAATTGGAGTGGTCGTGGGCTTTCGTTGCAGTAGTATGGTGGAAAGAGGTCGGGATCGGAAGGAGACGGCGACGGTAGATTAATGTAGTCAAGCAAGAGTAAGCAGAGCAATCACCTCACTTCGCACAGGCCGAGAGCAGCGGAAGGACCAGGAGGGCAGAAAGGTATATATCAACCAAGGGAGCTTTAACTTTCGCACACAGGTCAGACTCAGGTACCCGGCTCTCCGTGGTTGCAGCCATGTCCATCACGGAGCCGGATCCATAACAGTCGTATTAACGCGGTTTAACTCTTCTACACCCACAAGCACACCTGCCCACACGTCACAGCCACATCCATAAATCGCCTGCCTGCGATCACTCTCCCGGTACTTGAGTCGAGAAGTTACCGTCGGTTGTTGCTTATAGGAGGTATTCGCGCTTGCAAGGTACGCGCGCTGATCAACAACCAGCATCGTCACGGCACTGCATGGAGTCCACCCACCCGTGGGCCATGATCCCGGAGGCCCAGACCTGCATCAGGCAGCACCCTTTCCGACAGGCCAGAACCACGAGCATCCCTCCGACACCACTCATCAACCAGTCTTGGGCTTCGGGCACGTCTCGTTAGCTTGCCACCAATGCCCACCATGCCGGGATTCCCGAGTTGCACGGCAAGTGGAGGTTTGGGCGGGTGGTGTGGTGAACATCCCACCCCGCCTCTTCATCATCAGTCTGCCTCGAATTCGATCAAGTTGCGGTGCCGCGGAGCGTCAGACTAGACCGAGTCTGTCCATCACCGGGACAGAGTCATGGAGCGTTTTGGACTTGGGTGCGCGGCTTCATCGCCTGCAATCGCCTGCAATCGCCGAGACCCATTATCGCCGGAAACTCACCAGTTGTGGTGAGCACTGAAATGAGCAGCTTCGAGCTCCACGAAGAGGATGATGTCGTGGAGTGCAGCCAGACCTAGCGCGCAGCAGCATGCATTCGTTCACGCAGGTGCCAGCTCCGGGATTCTGCAGATCCACGCGTCGTTAATCGTTATTATTATGGGTCGAGCCCGAGTCCGGTAGTCTAAGCTAAAACCTTGTCAAGAGTCTTCTTGAACCTTTTTAGAGTGAATCGACCACGCTAGGGTGGTGGTTTGATAATGTCCGGCCTTGCTGTGATCAATCACTATGAACACACCGGGAGTGGGCGGTGTCGTGTCAGGGGGGTGAGTGTCATTAGTCAGATGGTAAGAGACATTATTATCAATGCTTCCTACACCATCACGTCCATTTTGACGACCTCGCACCGATGCTCCAACATTCGCATTGCCGTGAGAACAATGACTGCATCCCTTGGCGTCCGTTTCGCCAAAAATCTCTTCAATAGGATGTTGCAGCATGGCAGGATGCGCGGCTGTTCCTGGGCTCGACTTGGTCGATTGCATGAGCTCCACTCCTAGTAATTTGACCACGGCCAGACAGTCGCCATGGACTGGCAGTCCACGCGGATGGAAGACTGGGACAGTACTGAAATCCAAGCCCAATCTTCCCAAGATCCCACAAACGGCAATCCAGTCGACGGTCGTGCCCCATACTGGCTTCTAGGATGCTGCTCGACGTCTCCATTCAATCTCGTCTGCGCGGCTTTCATGCTCATGAACATGAGTCTATCACCGGGATCTCCTGCCTGCGGTCATCACGCTCCGATGGACAGCGAAGTCTCTTCTCGGGATGTGCGATGATCGACTTTCAGGCATGACTGTGGTTATCACAGTTCGCCAGAACCATGCAAGTCACGGGCCGGCAACCTGTGACGGGGAAGTGGTCTGCAGACCATGGGTATCAAGCTGCTGATTAAATGCTGGTTGACTCGGCGTCCAGCACCACGTTGACCAACCTTACCAAGACCCAGTATTCGGCTGTCCCGGTTCTTCCCAGCAATGGATGGCCTATTCAATCACCATTGTACGCAGTTGCAATGCTTTGTTCGAGTATGCGGGGCATTCTGCACCTTCACATCCACTCAACGACGTCAACCGTGTCCACTGTCCACACGACTCCGCCGCACACCGTGCATCATTTTCATGTTGTGGCTATTTGATGCTGTGCGACAGCTTGCAAACAGTAGTAGCCGCTGTGACGGGTCACAGCTGTGTGATATCCCGTTTCTGACAGCGACGCCACTCTCCACTTGGCGAGCCACTCGGAGGGCTGCGACACTGGACTGACTCCTCATGAATCGCAACCTGAAATGTGGACAGCCGAGTTTGTCGGACACTTTCCCGGTCTCATGTTCGGCCTGTCGTGCATCATGCTACGAGTCATGAGCCAGATGACTGCCGAAGCTCGGCTGTTGTGCCCTGACGATCACATCTACCCGACAGACATGGTGGGAAAGTGTCTCTTGCTTTATTTGACCTTTTTTTGCTGCCACGCTTTCCCGGTCTGAATGCGGAGTCGCATCAACTTCGCGACAAGCTGCGAAATGCGGACTTTGGCGAGCTTTGGCGGATTTGTTCGTGAAGGCCAGATCCGGAGGGCATGCGGCATGCAGCATGCGGCAAGCGGGCAACAGGAATACATTGAATATGGAATCACGACAGGGAGAATGTGATGCAGGATTTAGGTCCATAAAATCTGGTTCCTGATAGACCAGAATTCCCAGGAGACAGCTGTTCGGTAGGATCCACCATGCTGTCTCGGTGCTGCTACTCAAAGCAATGCACCTAGTCCACAGCCTGCAGGCATTGCATGGATTGCGGCGAAGGACTCCTCAACGAACGGACTGAAGCCCTACGTTCAGCCTGTTCCGCTCCTTCGAAGGACGATCTTTCTTCAATCCTCTGCTGAGTCGACACGCAGGGCATGCCCAACAGGAACACATTCAATACCTTTCATCAGGCGAACCATCCTTGATGAGCTCGGCAACTGGGAACAGTTCCTTTGCGAGACTGGGTGTTATGGATCCCTTGTTGCCCTTTTGCGCAGCTATGCGCGGATGTTGGCCCATCGTCGCGGATCGTGCCTGTGCGCCGCTTGCGGAGCCGGACGCAGAGCAAGAACAAAAAAACAGGCCACTAAGACTGACTTGACAGACGATGGAAGAAGCTAGTTGTTCTCGCGAGTCACATCAGGCATCGCCGATCTCTTCGTCTAGGAAGCCGTCAAACAATTTTGACTGATGAACATGCATGGCGAGGTCGTAACAACGACAGCAGGAAGTCTTGTGGGGTCGAGTTTCGTGCTTGATGCAACCCTGAATGAAGCACGGCGAAGCTGCAAGGGAGCGGCATGGCCTGTGGTTTCCCAAAGGAGAGCTGGATTACACAAGGTTGGGAACAGGAAGTGGTGAATCCAATACAGCTCAAGCCTGCGGATGCGGATCTTTGCCCAGTCACCATCACGGAACTTGTCCTGGATCTACCCTCAACACACCGCAATTGTCCAGCTCCCGTTTATGTGCTCTGCTCATCGTTACCAGGCCGCACAAGGCGTTGAACCGTATGGCACATGCTGCTCCTTTCGTCCACACTTGGCTCGATTGCAATTTGCACCATCGGCGAACATCCACACACGTGGAGATCAAGAAACTCTCTTCGCACGAGGCTGGCCTGCAATCTCAATGTCCCCAGGAAAAAAAACTCACGTCAGCCGAGACAGGTGATTCCACCGTGCGTTGACTCTTTGGAGCACGAGCGTTGATCAGGAAATGTGACGGAGCCTGATGCGCCTTCGCTACCAATCACTCGGATACGATTGAGCGGTGTGTGCTGTACTACCGCCAAGCGGGCCGCCAGCCAGTGCCCTGGTATGATGAAACCCACAAAGCGCGTGGGATCCGCCGGCGGGAGATATCCGCAAGACAGAGGACTGTGGACGTTCTGTCCGCGGTCATTCCTAAATCTGTTCCCTGTTCCCATCTCTGCGTTTTCGACACGGAGAATGATCGCTCGGCTCGAATGTCTACACTACTGCCTCATCTTTAGACCCAGCTCGGTCTTGATGCGCTGTAGTGAGCTACGGCAATGTCAAGCCCGGCGAGCCGCCTCAAGCAGTCACTCTTGTCTCCCAAGAAAGCGGAGATTCGCGTTCTCGCTGGCCAACAGTATCTGACTTCTTTGGGACTTCGTCGCAGCAAACGGAAGTATTGGTCAAGAGGATCAAAAGCTCAACATGAAGGCAGACCCGGGAGCGCGAGACAATTGCTGCAAGCTTGTGCTTAATTTGGGAGTGCGTTGCGACTGCTGCTTTCCACTTGCTCGGGCGACAGGAATTAGCGGCACGGTCACCAGACTGAACCTCATCACGATCTTCCGGAGACAAGTTCAGTCGGATAGGTAGGTTGGTAGGACTGGCTCGACGGCCGTGCAGGTACTGCAAGAAGACATGTCAATCAGCTATACCTTGGAATTAGCAGGACATGCTGAATAGTTACATGTAAATTAGCCTCACGAGCTAACACCCGTTCAGGCAAGTCAGCAGGACAAGCTGAAAAGGCGTGCAGGTTCGTTAGCAGGACATGCTAATGAGTTGTGCAGGTGCGTTAGCAGTCGAGGTAAGTACTGCTGATGCCATCGACAATAGCCAGCCGGCGATGTTCTTTCTTTCCGTCTTGTTTGCGACCCTTTCTGTCTCCTCTTTGAACACCATCATTCTCTGCAACGATCGGCGACACAAGCCACCGACGACCATAGCTACCGCGGATTCTTCATGAAAAGAAATATTGAACCCACCACCGAACCTAGCCCCCGATGCGACTTCATATCGGCTCTTCAGAAGCCAGCCCTAGCGACCACAGCTCCGTCTTCGACGCGGTACCGCTCTCGTCAGGATACCTGTCTGAGAACGACTCGACTTACGCAAGTCCGAACCTGACCAATCGCTCCGCGGGCACGAAGCTCTTCACCATCTCTGAGCAGAACACTTTCAGGACCGTACCCTCGAAGTGTGCCTTTGAGCGCCACATTGTCACGACTCCGCACGATACCACAGAATCACATCATTCTCGCGCTGGCCACCGTCGCTGCTTCTCCGTCGACGAGAATGTACTCCAGTGTCACCGCGGCAGTGCGATCTCGAATTCGACCTCTCCAATCCGTCCAATTCAGCCACCTTTCAGACCACCAGAACGCGTGCAAACGCCTTCTGGGCTCCCACGCTGGCCAGGGGATGGAGACTACCAGCCGAACGCTGTGAGAGAAATTGTCCGTCCTTCCGAGATGTCCTTCAGGGACTCTTTCAACGAGTATTTTCACAGTCCTCCGTCGCAGGGACTCCGGTTGAGAGATGTTCTGAGAGGTCAACGCAGAATCTTGCTGGACACGCCGAATCGAACAGGTGCGAGGTTCTGGAGACCACCGGCCAGTGCACATTCCACAAGGAGGTTCGAAGGTGTGGAATCGCATCCATTTGTGACAGCACCGGTAGCGAAGACAGTCACACGTGACGAGCTCACAGCTTCTCAGCGAGCTCTTCAGCAAGCTTCGGGAAATGCTGTGGTCGTGTCTTCCCATCGAGCTTCAGCTCGTGCAAGCATTCGGTCTGTTCAGGTACCTGCACGAGTGCGCATTTCAGGTGCCAGTTTCCCGGAACCTCCCGACCACAATCAAGAGCATGGCATCAGCGACAAAAGATGCAGACCGATTTCTTGGTCTCTCTTCCCAAGGGACAGGAAGCAAAGTAGCGGTAGCGCGGTCAGGCCTCTGAGCTCACCGTCGCCGGTGGAAGTCACAACATCCGTGTCGAACGTCGCGACCAGCGAGAGCTCTGCGCGCTATCGAGACTCTGGCTCGGCGATGTACGCCGAATGTCGTCCACCATTGACTACTCCCGATTCCAGACAGAATCGCTCGAGTGATAACGGTATGCAAGCTCTTGGAACAAGAGTCCTTCACACACTCAGCCGGACAGAGACCCAAAGAGCATTGTCGAACGGTGCGTTGCGTTTCAGTAAATTGCGACAGCAACCTGCGAAAATCCTCTCGAACAAGACCGCCTTGCAATCCATCACCAACCAACGACCTATCCACCTTGACGGCACCTCATCACCCGTGCCGCAACCCGTACCACAGCCTGCACCACAGCCCGTCCCAGCAATTACTGCACAGGACTACGCTCTCAACCCCTCGTCCACAATGCACACCACTCACACCGGTCACACGCCCTCAGTCTCTGGCACACTTCCCGGACGCGCCTAGCTGGTGCACCGCCGCAACCAACGCGGGACGTGGCGCCACCGCATGCAGCGCACGACATGTTGGCGGTGCGAAGTGGCTGAGAAGAAGAGAACTGTTTGGGAAAGAGTGAAGAAGAGTCTGGAGTATACCTGCTTTTGTCATTATCGAGGATATGATGACGACGAGGATCCATATTGGAAGAGGAAGAGGAGTGAATGGCGGCAAAGGCAAAGTGTGGTCAGTTCGTTGTAGGAGGGAGGACGCTATTGGAGGCCGAGTGTACTTTGTAGCCGTTGATCGCTATGCACCTAGTTGTAGTATCAGAAGTGGCCTAGTAGGAATCACAATTGAAGTTTCCGAAATGTGTATCGCGTCAGCTGTCCAAGGTTAGAAAGTCAGTATGTCTGCTGACTCCAACCCGTACGACTATTTAGCATGCCCTGCCAAATTTACCTGCATCACTACTTGCAGGTACTATGAGAGCAGCACGGAGATGATGATGTCTGCAAAACATTATTTTGCCCAGTGAACGCCTCGCTATGCTACGCTATGCTACGCTATGCTTGCTCTCAAAGCAAGATTCCCCAGAACCCATTATCGGACGCCTAACCACTGGTTTCCACCACCTCTGCAAACCACTGCCTCAAAGCACCCGCCAACACGCTCGGTAGCTCCAGCACGTCCCTGACGATGAGGTAGTACCTGAATGGAAATGTGTCCAGGTACTTGCCCATCTTCACCTGCATATCGCCGTTGGCATCCTTCGCGAACTGTGCCACGGGCAGATCAATGATGCTCTTCCGATGCTCTTCCGAGGACCCACCACACCGGACTCCTCGGCGGCTGAGTCGACGACGATGAAGACGACCATGATCTGCTCTTCGTGCGCTTGACGGACAAGTTGACGGACGGAAGGGTGGTCTTCACACAGTCCATCGGAGATGATGAGCTGCAGCTGCCACAGATTGCTCGCCGCTCCAGTAGCTTTCAGCCGGGCAGTGCGGAAAAGCTCAATTGACTTGTCCAGGAGTTTCTTGACATCGGTCTTTGACTGCGAGAAGCTGAATTGACGGAAGACTTCCGCACCGGCATCGGAAGTGAAGGGCATGTCGAATTCGTGGTTGATGTTGATCGTCTCGCCAAATCCGACGATGCACAATTCGCCGACCTCAAGCATCGACATGCTCTTGGCCACAAGAGCGAGCGTGTCGAACGCAAGACCCTTGCGCTCATTCTCGTTCATGGACTCGGAATTGTCGATCGCCAGCATGATTTGATAGGAGCGTTTGCTTGGGATCGAACGGCGCATCCAGATCTTGTCTCGCTTGTAGGAGGAAGCGATGTACGGGATGATCTTCTTGATGTTGAGTCGCTTTCCAGTGCGGAAGTCTCCTCGCATCTTGGTGGCCTGTGTTGGCTGGAGGATCAAACGAAGATGCTCAGTGAGTACAATCGCCATGTTGCGGGTTCTGCTCTCGTGCTCGGACCAGGCCTGGCGGGCTTCTTCGATCGTCATGAGACCTTGCCTGTCTTGCGAGAGGTGCGTGTTCGTGAGCTGCTCATCCATATCCTCCACATCGCCTTCCTCATGATCTTCGGCAGGGTCAGCCATGTCCATGTCCATGTCCATGTCCAGTTCCTTGGGCTGTCCGACGATTGCCTTTTCTTGCTTTGGTGCAGAATCCCCGCCTGTATCATTGGCAGTAGCGCCTTCTGCTTCTGACGCCTTAGAGTCGTCTTGTGGCGATTGGCGTGACTCTTCCGGCTTGGGGACTACGGCCTCATCTGGCTCGTTCTCCTCGATAGGCATTGCGTTTTGCTCATCAAGTGCCTTGGATTGCTCGACAGCAGCGGCACCAAGAGCTTGCATGTCGGATTCACCATCCTCTGGAAGATGCTCGAAACGGGCGTCGGTCATGTCTATGTCACCTGGCGGGCCAGATTCGGCTTCGTCGACTTTGGGCTCCTGTGCAGCCTCGATCTCGCGATGCTGCTCGTACCACTGCTTCAGCACGTCACCCAATTGCTTGTACGGGAGATTTTGGTCCTCCTGTCCGGGTTCGGCTTTGCCAGAAGAGGCCTCCTGCTGGCTTTTATTGCTGCCTTCAGCCGCGCCGGACTGCGTGCTTGGCTGTTGCTGCGCATCGTTGTCCTCCTCGAATTGCTCAGTAGCGGACAAAGCACCTTGCTTTTGTGCGGTCTGATCATCTTCGTTGCCTTGCCCAGCGTCAGCCGATACAAGCCCATCGTTTGGCTCATCCTGCGTCTCAGGTTGATCCAGCATTGCGACATCCGATCCTGCGTCCTCTGCTTGGTCGTCCTGCGACAGATCTTGATCCTCGGCGGTGGCTTGCCCATTGTCTTCCCCATCTACTGCATCCTCCTCACCTTCCTTTTCCTCCATCTCGGTGTCTGCAGGCTCATCCTGCCCTGCGTCACCTTTGAAGTCCACATCGCTCAACTCGTCCGCAAACTCGGAGCCAGCATCAGACGTGTCATCATCCTTGTCGCCATCCATATTGATGTCTTCCGGTAAATCCAGATTCTGTTCCTGCTCCATATGAGGATCGGCTTGTTCTGGCTGCGTATGTTCGGCTTCGGCCTCGTCGTCTGCGCCTGTTTCTTCATCTTGCTCGCCTTCCTCGCCTTCTTTGCCTTCCTTGCCTTCCTCTTCGCCAGCTTCTGCATTCTCTGCGGCCGCGACGTCTTCTGTGCGCGTTCCTTTGCCCTTATCGGCCTCTTTGTCGGCCTCCTCAGCTTTTCCATCGTCCCAGGTCTTCTCGTCAACAGCACCGTCTTTCTCACCGACGCTTCCTGCTTCTTCATCGATGTCTGCATCATCCAGGTCCTTCTCCTCGTCCTCCTCTCCCTCGGAACCAACATCCTCGTCGAAGTCGCCTTCGAGATCCTCGTCTGCCATGTCGACAGCATCCTTCTCGTTTTCCATCTCGTTATCCTCGTCTTTGTCCTTGGACTTGGCATCTTGAGCGAGCTCGGAAAGGTCCTCGTCCGCCCCGACGTCTTTGCTGATATCTTCGCCTCCTTCTCCGTCGCCGAGACCAGTACCACTCTCAACTTGTCCGGATTGTTTGTCGTCGCCTGGTTCTTTCTCCGAGGGAGTACAGAAGCCTTCCTTCGCGAGCTGAACGAATGAGGTAGCCAGTCGATGAGCCATCTGTGCAGACGCTGCGTGAAGCCTGCAAAGCTTTTCCAGAGTCTCTTCGACGTTTCTAGCGTACGCCTGAAAGAGTGGGAAGGTCTCTCGACAGACTTTTGACATCTGTGGAAGATTGCTGTCAGAGATATGCTGCATCGTGCCGAGTATCGAGGCCAGCTCCATTGCGACGGACCCAACTTGAAGTGCTTGCATATTGCGACTCAACAAGTTCTGCTCCTCCAGCAACCACGCTTTCTTCGCGTTCCCGTTCTTCGGGTCTGGCTCAATGGGGACTGCAGTGGTTTTCACGCAATGCACAGTGGCTAGCAGGCCTTTAACCAAATCATCGGACGTCGTGCTGGAGTGGCGTGTAGCATTATCATGCTCATTGAGGTCCACCCAGCGCGAAAGCTGTCCAAGAGCTGGGCCAAGCTCGGGGTGAAGCTCAGCCTGCTCTGCCGCAGTACGCACGATTTGCTGTATGGTAAAAGAGAAGCTTTCCTCGATGGCGCGGATAGCAGCATTGTCGACGCCAGCTGGCAGTGCGCCTTGCGATTGCAGAGCAGCATCGAGAGAGGCCAATTCGCTGTTCAGAGTTCCCAAGGCACTTCTAACAGCTTCGTGGAGCTGTTCGGAGAGATCCTCCTGCACTGCAACGCATCGAAGACAAGCATCAAGCACTGAGCGTACACTTGATAGCTTCGCTCTGAAATTGTCGACCGTTCCGGCAGCTTGAGCTCGAACGGAAGCATCTTGGCTGTTTGCAACTTCCACAAGCTGGCTGAGGGCCGTCTGAAGTTTCGTGCAATCTTCGATGTGCCTCCCAAGTGCACAGTGCTGAGAAACCGAAAATTGCAACATACTTTCAAGAAGCGTCTTGCCTCGCGCAATCTCGGCGGGCGTCAGATCTTCGGAGTGCTTAACCGTGCTTTCACGGACAAATGGCATGATGTGAAGCAGGCGGTGGAAGTCCTGGTTGGCGGCGGTAATGGCAGCGACTCGTCCTCCATGCAAATTGAGCGGCGGAGCTTTGGCGAGAACAACGTGTAGCGAACTTTGTTGAGCGAGCACATCGTCACTGATGTTGGTCTGAAAGCCCATCAAACGCACATCGCGCAGTACGTCTGCGAGAAGCCGCCGCTTACGAGTCTTGAGATGTTGCACAGTCTTCTTGTTCTCCTCTGTAGCAACGGTCGGCGTCGCCTTGCGAAGCTCGCTGCTCTCCTCATTAAGTTCGCCGAGAAATTTGGCGATCTTTCGAGCAGCGTCGGGAAACTTCTCGGCTTGCGAATGTTGCTCAAGGTCATGGATGGTCCCTGGTAAG
This sequence comes from Zymoseptoria passerinii SP63, assembly GCA_000223825.2. Classification (NCBI taxonomy): domain Eukaryota; kingdom Fungi; phylum Ascomycota; class Dothideomycetes; order Mycosphaerellales; family Mycosphaerellaceae; genus Zymoseptoria; species Zymoseptoria passerinii. Next base: position 32,149 of record AFIY01001248.1, on the reverse strand, counting down.
TCGACGACGAAGTCAGGGCGCTCCGACCGAGATTGCAGCGTGACAGACAATGGCAGTCTCCCGTCTCCGGCGCTGGTCGCACGGCGATGGGGGTACATTTGGAGTGCAACATCTCCTGCCACAGATCGTGGAAGATCACCCATCAGCAGAGCTTTCACTGGTTCGCTCAAAAGCCGGCGGTATTTGCGAACGCTCTTGAAAAGCTTCCTGTGCGAGGACTTGGCGCTGTCTCGCAGCTTTTCGATATTGCGGTCCTTCCAGCTTGCTAGCTGAATCACGTTCTTGACATCTTTCTCCAGTTCCGCACGTCTCTTGGCGAGATTGTCTTTGACTGTGCCTTCAAAGTGTGAGTAGAACGACACTAGACTCGCTAGTGCTTCGCGAACAACGCCCAGCGTCGTGTGGTCTCGGGATGCAAGATCTGCTTCGAAGTCTCTCAGCATGCTCAAGCGGATATTGTATTCTCCCATACCACAATTGGCAAGGAAGTTGCCCAGAGTCTCAATAAGATCCTGCGCAAACATAGCAAGGGACTCTGTAGATCGGCTGATTTCGTCTGAAGCGCGAATGATAGTCTCGTAGGCGATATACCACCAAGACGCAGCACTCTTTCGGCATTCGCGGTCCTCGTGCTCGAACAGACCAGCCCAGGTAGAGAGTTCAAGTTGGCGCCAGCTGATAACCATGCTAGTAATGTCTTCAAGTAACGTACTTGCAGAGTACTCAGAGCTGGCCACTTTTTGCCACTCAGCAATGGCGGCGTGAAGTTTCTCGACTGGCGGCAGAAAGCAGGCCAAAGGTTCCGAGTGGCTGAGTTTCAAAACTGTGTTACAGGCACGCTGAACTTCGATGGGCGAAGCATGTTCTGGCCACGCGCTGTGAATGAATTCAAACCGTGCTTGAATCTTGCTGATCAAGGCGACCAGAGCCTTGCATTGCCCGAGATTCGGTTCCAGGTAGATGTTGGCAAAGCGCGAAGCTGGTGTGGCTGACGACAGCTTCGCGGTCAATTGGTGCAGGCAAATCAGCAAGCCTGGCATGTTGATCTGAGGTACCGCGACGGAGAGTCGGCCGATCTGCCGGATAAGGTCGGTGAGATGTTCAGGATCTGCTTGGACTGGAGAGTGGATAGAGTGATAAAGCCTCGCCATGTCTGCTGCGAGAGCTTGCGCACCAGTCCCACTTTTGCTCTTGACTGATCGAGCTGCAGCGTCCCCATCGTCCCCATAGCCGGAAAAGAGCTCGTTCAACTCCTCGGCAGAGGTCTCTTCTTCATCATCGTCTCCGCCGCGATATCTATAAAGGCTTGAATTGGCGGCATCGAGTCTCTGATCACGACTCAACTCTGTTCTCCAGGCCTCGTAGAATCCACGGAAGGCGACATCGATGGTGCCTTGTAAATCCGCTGACATCGTTCTGACAGAAATGTAGCATGACCGCACCGAGATCACCGACAGCCAGTACAGCTGCTCGTCCTTCGATCGGCACGCTTGCTGAACGCGGATAAAATGGTCGTCAGACAGCCACTGTTTCAGTCCAGCATCGATAAGTGGCGTGATTGTAGTCACTGATCGCCGGACTGTCGACTTGGCAGCGTACAGGGTTGCGCCCTGCACACCAAGCCGGCGAGCGATGAAGAGCGAGTCGATGAACCCTACCACAGGCGTGGTCAAGTCTCCATATGCCCGATATCTGTCCGTAAGACGAGTGCGTATGACTCGCAGGTTGCTCCACGCATTCTGGTCCAGCTGATCAACGTCGCACTCGTCGCTCAGCGGCTGGGACACCCAGTCTGGGCGCAGTTGATGACTGTCCGCCTTTTCCCGTAGCGGCTTGACAATTCGCACAATTGCCTGAAACTCGCTATGGAGTTGCGCAAGCTCTGAAGTCGACGGCCTGCATACTTGCACGATGGCAGGACCTTCGCCCAGCGCAGTGAGATCTTGTTCTAGCAGACGAACTCTCAGAGACTCCTGCTCGCCGAACCAAGCTTGCCTGAAGGTGCGCAATGCGACGAGTCTAGACTGGAGATCATTCTTTGTCTGCTGGTGCACCGCCGTCTGAATCTGTGCCTCTTGCACGGGATCGAAAGCGTGATCTGGAATGTAAAGCTCAAAGCAGGCGACGGCGAAAGCGGACCACGCATTCGACGTAGCTTGAGGGTTGATAGAATCATCAGATCTCGCTGCATTGAGATACTGGATGACTCGGCAAAGGTGCAGTAGGGCAAGATTGCTGGATTCAAAGACGTGCTCTCGTGCTTCTAGAACGGTGATTAGTCGAACAGCGTCGTCGGAAAGTGCGCTGGCAGCATCTGCTAGGCTTTGCAGCACACTGCGAACGAGATGTCCGAGGCAGGTGTTGAGGGCAGGGAGCCCATCTTGTGATATGAGTTCAGCCTTCGAGGCGACCGTCCGACCAAGAGCCTTTGCTTCGCTCGCGAGAAGATTGAGACCATGCAAGCTGACCATGTCCGCATCGGCCAGCTTGCTAAGCGCGTCAGATATGATTCGGTCCACAGTTTGGCTTTCCTTGTGGCCAGCATCATTCTCGGACTGTGCACATAGTCCAAGGATGCCGAACAACTGTTGTGGTGATGACTGAGCTTGTCCTTGTGCACGATTCATGCCATCCAGAGTCTTCCTCGAAGCGAAGACCTCCAATGCAGTGCTCTCAGCCGGCGTCAGTCGTGGTTTGCTCAAGGTCAACAGCGCGAAATGCTGGCAAAGGTATCCGAATGTGCTGGCAAAGTGCGGTACAAGTGTAAAGATGTCTTCACTCGGCTCGCCGTCTGTGTCGACTTCCTGCTGCGGTATCGATGCCATTGCTTTCTCGGCAAGAGCATCAAGGCCCGCTCCCGAGACCGCACTGATATCGAGTGCACGCTGGAATGCCAGTCTCAATGCGACGATCTGTTCAACGGGCAATTTCAAGCTGACGGTCTGGTCGAAGCGCTTGACGACCTGTTCAAATTTCAAGATCGAGGAAAGCTGATCCATGTTCTTGGGCATCTGTGGCTTGAAAGCCTTCCACAAGGCCACGCAAGCTTGGCCAGATTCTCCGTTTGAAGTAAACTTCAGCTCCGAGAGCGCTCCCTGAAAGTCGTCCAGCGTTTGAGCCAGGCATGGGGTCTCAGATAGACTCTTCGAGCATGTTGTCTGCGCCACCATGACGGAAGTGGCAAGGAGTGCTCGGTCCATTGCGTCGGTCCCAAGATTCTGCACGACGAACCAGCAGATAGAGAGGAGATTGTTCAGAGCTTTGCGCGTGTACACCAATTCGATTTCGGTCATAGTCGTGGATTTCGCTTGCGTCCAGTTCGTGATCGGCAGAAGCATGCTTTCCAAGATCTGCGCCACTGTAATCTTGCTCGAGTTTCCGGACTCTTTCCGCGCAGCTCTAACGAATCGTGCTAGTCGCTCCATCAACTTGCGGTCCGCGCTGACGTGCGACACAGCTGTGGTCAACTTCTGTAATGAGACTGCTACGTCGAAACGTGCCGCAATGGCAAGAGCTCTTGTAAGTCTGTCTGCAGGGGCCGGTTGAAGAACGAGAGGAGAGTTGTTGAGAGGATGAAGAGTCTGGGAAATAGACCTACCGTCAGCTACGAGCATACTTACGGAAGAGATGGCTGGAAGACTGACCTGGACACAAGCGTAGTCAGCAGTGGTCTGCGTGGCACTCGCGGACTCTTCGTAGAGAGCCACAGCTGGACTGATGTCGAGCTTCGTGACGGATGCGAGAGTATCTGTGTACAGCGAGGCTGCAGCGAACAAGCCATTCTGAACCTGGTGCTGTAACCTTGAGGCCAAAGTGCGGTCCAAGATGGCTAGATGATCACCCGCAACGGCCGAAGCAAACTCGCCATTGGCAACTTTCAAAGCCCTGAATCGTGCGATGGCAGAATCTGTGTGCAAGCCATCCGTCGAGGTGACGTCTGCATCGTTCGGCGACAGGTGGAGTTCCACCGCGCGGTTGCGCATCGCTCGCGAGAGCTCGCCGAGGCGAGGGTCTACAGTCAAGAATATGCGGAAGCTGGGATGTGGATAAATGATGCGAGCAGTACCATCCGGACCGCTGTGCTCGTTCACGACGAGTGTGCCATTGGGTTCCAGGAGCGAGTTCAGACGGTCGAGCACAGATGGACTGCACAAATTGGCATTGTCGAGAATCAGCCACTTGCCTTGTTGCAAAGCTTCGATGAGTGGGCCGTCGATCCATTCGAAGCGGGCTTTGTCGATCGTCTTCGAGGCCACACGCAGGGCTTGCAGCAGAGGCAGGACCTCGGATTGTGCCTGGGGAGGAAGGATTTGGGTGAGACCTGCGATGTCAGTGCTATCGGTGGGATCAAGGATCGAACCTTGAACAAGTCGCATAAGTTCGGTGGTCTGCGAGGCAGAGCTCTCCACAAGACACATCTTGCAGAATTGGTCGAACTTCGCCCGCAACTCACTCAGAGCTTGGGTCGACTGGCGATGCGGATCGTATTGCTCGTAGCCTCCAATAAGATCCGGTGCATCGGTCTCGGCGCTCATTGCGAGCGTAACGACATCAGCACCAACAGAAGCAGCCAGCCTCTCAATGATAGATGTCTTCCCGACACCAGGAGGTCCGGCAAGCACGACTGGCCATGCCTGATGCACGCAGAGCATGATCGATTGTAATGCACGGAGATGGCTCGGCGACTTTATCATGCCTCTCGTCTGGGGCTCCGCGATCAGTGGATCTCGCGAAAGCATACCAATCCCCACCTGCAACGTCCTGGAAGATAGATTGCAGAACATGTCTGACATTGGCTCCGCATCCTTGAACACTGTTGTGAACAGTTCCTGTACGCAGCTCCTGTCGGACTCAGTGCGGAATCGCTGCGTGAAGAGGATGTCGACAAAGTCTTGCGGCGTTCCTGCCTTGAGCAATCCTTCACCGGAAGCAGCGAGACCCAGCCATCTTGCAGTATCTCTCAAGTTAAACTCCCACGGTCCACCGGTCGACCCGAACCTGCGACGATTTGCAACTTCATCGTGAAGCCTGCTGACGAATGCTACAGCCTGTTCGATGTACGTGCGCTCCAGGTTGGGGAACATGCGCTGGCAGATGAGCATAAGATCATCGGCCTTGAAGGAGTCTGCATAGACGACGGTGAATCGATTGACGAACGAAGCGGGAAGGCCCTTTCGACCTCCGCCTTGATGATGTGGGTTCTGTGCCGCGAAAAGGCGGAAGTCGGGATGTCTCGCGAAGCTCTGCCCCAATTCAGGGACGAAGATCTCCCCTCTGTGGTCCAAACAGGCGTTTAGACCCTCCAGGACAGACTGTGAAGCAAGGTTCATCTCATCTAGGAGGACCCACTCGCCATTCTTCATTGCACGGAGGAATGGCGCGTCTCGCCAGATAAATGTACCAGTCTGGGCACCTTCGACAGGTGCATCCGAGCCAAAAAGATCAAGAAGATCGGTCTGGTCTGAAAGATTGATTCTGGTGAGCGGCACACCCACAGCGCCGGCGATGGCTGTGACAATTGCTGTCTTGCCCACGCCTGGACTGCCTTCCAACATGACTGGCTTAGCAAGCTGCAGGGCACGCATTACTCGCATGGCATTTGACCTCGTCGTTGGCGGCTCGAAGGTGAAGGCGAGATCCCGAGGCGTCACATTTTGTACCTTGTCGACGCCGAAAGGACCAATGCCAAATCTGGCATCGTCAAGCTGGACTTCGAAGGTCTGGCCGTAGACGGCATATGCATCGACACCCACGTTTTTTCCGAGCTGCTCGAGGCACGCTTGTCGTTCTTGCTCGATGTCATCGGCGATCATTGACATCAGCCCCGCGGGATTCGCACCAAGCGTGTCGATGTAGACCATCGCCGCACCATGAACGACTGCCGCAGACAAGTTCTGCTGGAAGGCGTTGATGAATTCAACCCAGGCAAGAGTATCTCGAATCGAGACCGAGGCGCTTGCGGAAGTGTCAAAACGAGACTTGAACCAACTCGCAAACGCCACCATGGCATCGGCGAAGTGGTGGGCAGCAGGTACGAGCTTTGTGCGCACAATCTGCAGAATGTCGTCCATGTCTGAAAGTGCTGGGACCCACACTTCGGTGAAGCGATTGCGCAAGGCAGGTGACAACTCACGTTTGCCATAATCGCCGCCGGGATTCATAGTGGCGAAGAACTGAAACGCCGGTGCCGCGGTAATTGAGGAGTTCAGGCTGCCTTTCTCAGCAAGGAGGATGCTTCGCTGAGATTCGAGAACGGAATTAATCCGCTCGAGGACTGAGTCGTCGGCAAGAGAGATTTCATCAAGGAGGAAGAATGAGCCGTCCCGCATAGCCTGGACGAGACTTCCGTCTGCCCATTCGAAGAGCGCCTTGAACCGAATGCGAGAGGACTGGATGGCCTCGTGAGAGGGGCTCCGACTGTATTCTGCTTTCCTCTCTTTGCTCATTGCAGCAAATGCTTGATCGTATGCCGCAAGAAGAGCGTTGGTGGTGACATTCCTCTCCTGCAGAGACTGCAGCGCGTCTGAAGCCAGGAGCTGATCTCGCAACGTCACTTCGAGTGCTGCTCGGTTTCGAACTGGACGCTGCGACCCAATGAGGTCGCCTGTCTCGGTGTTCTGATGTGCGTTGACGGTATGCAATTCTTTAGTCAGGGCCCTGGCGAGCATCTGACAGACTGTGGTCTTTCCACAACCAGTCTCGCCGACCAGCAACACGGGCTCATTATTCTCGATCGCTCGCGACACAAGAACGTATAGTCGGCGCATAGCTTTGGTCCACACGACTCCATCGGCACTCACGTTCTGCTTGTGGAGCGCGATCTCTGGGCATGTCTCGGCGTAGAGCGCATCCTCATCAATGCGGACCCGAGGTCCCTTTTCACTCATGACCTTCTCAATCACAACTTTGAGTGCAACCCTCTCCTCTGGTTTGCGGACACGTTCGCAAAGGAGCATATACCCATTCGCAGCAAGTTGGTCAATCGTATCATTCGGTCGAAGAGCCCAACGAAAAAGATCTCTGAGCGTCGCGAAGCTCTTTTGCTCGAAGAGACGATTCTCCTGGCGAAGGACAGAGAGCTCTTTGTAAACTGCCACAATACGTCTGCTGCGAGATTCGGGAAGCTGTGTGCGGCGATGGAGAATTTCTTGCAGCTCATCGACAGGGATGTCGTCGAAGTGCAGCTCGAGGAAACGATTGCGAAAGGCTCGAGAAAGCGTCTTGCGTCCGCCGTAAAGACCCGCCGGGTTTTGCGTGGCGAAAAGCATGAAGTCGGAATGAGGACGTATGACTTCCTGGGTTTCGGGGACGAGTAGTTCGCGGTTGTCGTCAAGCAATCTGTTGAGCGCTTCGAGAACATCTGTGGGTGCCAGGTTCAGTTCATCGAGCACGATCCAGTGCCCTTCACGCAAAGCCTTAACCAGGACACCCTCTTGAAACTGCAGACGTCCATCAGTGCCTGAAATGTACGTGCCAAGGTACTCCTGCAGATCCGTGTGCTCGTGGTTGTTGATTCTTGTGAAAGTATTGCCGGTACGCTTCGCAAGATATTCAATCATACTGGTCTTGCCGCTGGACGTGGGACCCTGAATCAGCACTGGAAATTGTCGAGTGCTTGCTGCACGAACGAGGTTCTCCAAATTGCTTTGGACAAAGGGTGTGATGATGTATTCCGGTTGATCTTCAAGCTCAGCAGCGCCTCGCCGGATCCAGTGCTTACTACCAGGGTAGCCTTGGACGTAAGAGTTGCCATCGTCAGGCTTCCGCAGAGCCTTCTGGAGTTCGGCCCGTACGTTGATTTTCTTGAACAGATGCTTGAGAATCAATGGCTGAATGAGTTGCGCAGACTCGCTGTCGAGAAATGTTAGGAAGCTCATCTGGAAGCCTTCATATAAAGCTCTTCGAAGACTGCAACTCTGTTGAATATTCTTCGCGAAGGTGAGAGTTCTTGTCAAAGTGCGCAGCGAGAAGTGCGGTCTCTGTCCGGCACCATCGACGAGCTTGTTATCGGCGGCACGCGCAAGGATTTCTTGGTACAGCTGGCTGACGTCCAAAGCAACCCCAGGATCGGCGGAGGACTCCTGACGCAAGTAGGCTCGGACAATGCTCTGTAGACTCTTGAGGTCTTTGTCCGGGCTGTCGACGTACAGCTCTGTGAAACGTGACCGAATACCAGGAGGCAGGTCCTTCTTTCCAACATCTGTGGCAGGATTCATGGCCGCAAAGATCCGGAAGTCGGGATGAGCGTTGATGCGTTCGATATTGCCGGCCTCTGTGAGGAGTAGAGAAGGTGCTGCATCGAGAAGGTCCGCGATAGCTTCCAAGGTGTCCGAAGAGGCCAAGTTAATCTCATCCAAGAGCACCCAATCCCCGTTCCGCACGGCCTTGACGATATTGCCTTCAATGAACGTGAAGGCGATCTCGTTCCCTCCCGCCAGCTTGCCCTCAACGATGCGAACTTGCGTTGCAAACTCCTCCCAGCGAGCAAAGTCAATGACATGCTTCGACTCGATTTTCCGCTTCTTGCTTGGTGCCTCTTCGCGTGTAGGTGAGGGGGCTCGTTGCTGGTCGACCATCGTCAGCGCCTGGCGCCATAGCTTGCACAGGGCTTTCCAATTGCCTTTAGCCATCTGCTTTCCCAGGATCTGAATGAACTGCTGATTCTTGGTCGCGCTGAAGCTTTGTGCGAAGAGATCGTCGAATTCGTCCTTCATCGGGACCATCAGTGTTCTGGCGTTGACGGGCTTGAAGCCACCGAGCAGATCACCTGCTTCGCTCTGCTGCGACAAATTGAACGGTACTAGCTTCTTGCCGAGATGATTTGCGAGATGTTGCACTGCCGTGGTCTTGCCGACGCCCGTCTCGCCGACTAACAAAAGTGGCTCACGGTTCAAGACAGCAGCCGTTACTCGCTCGAGCATGCGGGTGGTATGAGGGTTTGTGGAGAAAGATCCTTCCTGCGCTTTGAACTGTCGAGACTTCGTGAGACTATATCTCCCAACAACGATCTTGGACTTGTCAGCCTGGTATTGAACCTCGCGCGTCTTGAGCAGGTAATCTCTTCGCTGAGGATCGATGTGAAGCTCTTCCGCCATCACAGCGCACAAGGCATCGCGGGCAGAGTCATCGGGCAAAGCTCCCACGAAACAGTCGATAGCTTCCAGATAGATGGAATCCATTTCGCTGCTGGTGAAAGATGCCCGGCTTTTGAGCAAGGCAGCAACTCGATGACACCACTTCAGCAGGTCTCGCGGGCTGATCGGACGGGCGACGCCCGTCTTGCTCTGGCCTGCTAGTGTCGCTCGCTGTCTGCCTGCCATGAGTCGCTCGTAAACTGCCATGAATTGCGGAAGAAGCTTCTCAAGGCTCGGATACAGATGTTGCGCAATGAAACCGTGCTCAGTTGTGGATGGCATCGCTATCAAAATAGTATGCCAGTGTCGGATGCCCAGCATGTGGGTGAGAGGTTTCGACTCCTCGCCTCGATGATTGACAGAACTCCGGACCGTGGCAAGAATCCTGAATTCCTCGGCGGCGTAGATGATATCCTTTCGATTTGACAACTGAAGCTCTCTCCTCTCGATCAAAGGCAGGAGTGTGCCAAGAACTTCATTAGGAGCCCGGTCGAGGTCTTCGATGAGGACCCACCGACCTTCCTGCACGGCGGTCGTCAAAACGCCCGGTCTCCAAACGAAAGACCCAGGCGTATCGCCAGTGGTGTAAAGCCCAAGCAACAGCTTTGCATCACTCTGCTCGTTCAGATGCAAAGTGACCATTTTGTCGAGCTTACCAAGTGCTTTCGCAACATGCCGTACGAGCAGTGTCTTGCCGGATCCAGGGAGGCCAGACAGCAGCAGAGAGTTGGACGCCTTGAGAGCTTGCGCAACCGAAGACAGATTGTCGCCAACAGTTGCAGTGCTTACAAGATCCTCGGCAGGCTCGTTGGTGGCCGCAGATATCCCCGATCGAGGCAACAGCACGCCGCCCACGAGCGAGGTCGATAGATGGAAGAATGAGTGTGAGATCTTCCGATGAGGCTTGGTCGTATGCGCAGAGGCCCACGCATCTTTCTTCAGCTTTTCGACCGCTTCAAATCGATATTCCTCCCACAAAGTCAGAAATCGATAGTCCACAACTTTCTCGTCCCAAGCCCCATCAATTCCCACATCAGCCGAATCCGGACCCAGGTATTTCCGGATCGCACTTTCAAACCAATGATCGGCGGCACTCAGGTGTATTTGCAGGATTCGGAGAATGAGATACGTCGCCGGACGACCACAACTTCCAATTAGAGCAGTGAGCTGATGCGCCGGTACATGCTTCTTGAAAATTCGATGATTGAATCTCAGTAACCGAAAGAGTCCAAGAAGATACAGTAAGAGATCATCGTCCCGGACGTTCGAAAACTCGAGCAATTGTTCTTCGCGTTCCAGCAGTTGGGTCGCAAACGGAGCTAGAAACGGAGCGTGAGGAATGATTCGGCCCAGTGTTGCGAGTGAGCTCGCGAAGGACGCATGTGACCGGAGAGAGGCGCAAATGTGGGCGAAAAGGTCGTCGCAGTGTGCGAGCAGAATGTAGGTATATCTCGCGTCGAGCGTTGTTTGTGTGAGAACTTGAAGATATCTTTGATCATGGCCGGAGGTCCTGATAATTTCCAGTAACTCCTCGGGCAGCTGATCGCCGAGTCTCAAGAGAGACTCGTCCCATGTGCACTCCATGATTGATCAGAAGTGGTAGTGCAATATCACCACTATGGGTGTTTGTGTTGTTGGAAAAAAGTTCAATTCGCCTCGCCAAAAGATATCTCAAAGATTTCCATGCGCGCCTGTGATTGGCCGAGCACCCCCGAGACCACGCCCAAATCGGACGGCAGCTCCGCAATGCCCGACGACAAGACACCACATCAGAGACACTTATTTGCCATCTTTCGATTTGCACAGCGCATCACGGCACGATGTCTCTCGCTCCTCAATTCGCCGCTCGGCGATGCATCCAATGTTTACGCTCGTCTACACCGACTCCCCTCCGATTCGCCGCCTCCACAGCACCACGCAGACGCCAACAGCAAGAATCTCGAAGATGGCAGTCCACGGATGCTGCAGCTGCGAGTAATCCCAAGATTGCTACGATTGTTGACCAGATCAGCCAGTTGACATTGCTGGAGACTGCAGACCTGGTTTCAACACTAAAGGTAAGATTTACAGGCTTCAAAATTCTAGTTCGGCCAGCCAATACTGACTGAGCTCCTCTCAGACCCGTCTCAACATCCCCGACATGCCCATGGGAGGCTTCGCCGCCGCCGGACCCGCCGCAGCTGCCGCACCAGCTGCCGTCGAAGAGGAGGAAGCCGCACCCGCGAAGGAGGAGAAGACGCTGTTCAACCTGAAGTTGGAGTCTTTCGACGCAGGAGCCAAGCCCAAGATCATCAAGGAGATCAAGGCAATGTTGGGACTGTCGTTGGTGGATAGCAAGAAGTTTGTGGAGAGCGCGCCGAAGATGATGAAGGAGGGCGTGCCAAAGGAGGAGGCGGAGAAGATCATTGAGACCTTGAAGGGCTTGGGTGGTGTGGTGAAGATGGAGTAAAGAGAGGTAAACTTAGAGGCGTTGATTGAGTACACGGGTCATTGCATGTGGTGGACCGGCCACAGCAGTGCCACATACGGACGCGCGGAAAGAAATGTACATTAAGGAAGACCAGATGCCGCTTTTGACTGGGTCTAATCGACCCGGACACGCCGCAACTTCCATCTTCCTCCTCAGCAGCGATGGCGGTAGAGTTGAGTTCTCGCAACTCGCAGTACTGTCCGCTAAAATCTGTTTACATACACCAGGGAACTAGGCACTAGTCTCGTATTTCCCGCTCTGCCTCAATTTCTCTCCCCTTTTCCAGAGCACCCACGGAATTGGCGCCATCAGCAAAGTACAAGCCGCTAAAACAGTCGTTGCCCATCCCGTTCCCAAACCCTCATACATCTGTAAAGAAAACAACGGGAATGCGGCGCTCAAAGAATACCTACTCAGCATCGCCGCACCTGCTGCGGACGCTCCATAGAGCGGACCATATGTATCCATCATGAACAGATTCGCGGATGCGTAGATGACCACAGAGCAGAACATGGCGAGACCTTGGAATAAGATCGGAACAATGAAGTGTACTGAGGGCCGAGCTGTCCAGCCGAACAGGAGCAGAAACGTAGGCAAGAAATGGGAGGCGTACATGGCTGGGTAGAGGCGATGTTCGGGTGGGAAGCGGTCTTCTTCAGGATGAGATGAACGGAAAGCGGCAAAGCGAGGTTGGTAGACTTTGTAGTCGATGAAGATGAGAGGCAGAGGACCGAGCGCGCAGCCGATGATGAGACCAAGGAACGAGAGCGATTGTCCGGTCAGGGAGAAGTCGTAGGTCGTGCGGTAGACCCAAGGAGATGCGATCACAAAGGTGTACATGAGTCCGAAGAGGAAGCCGCAGTAGAGGCAGACGAGGGAAACGATGGGTTCGGTGAGGAGCATGTGAGCTGGACGCACGAAGAGGATGGTGGCGAAGTAGTGAATGGATTGGAGCATGGTGCGGTCAACGCTCGGAGGTCCTTCGATTGACAGCTTTTTAGCACGCCTTTGTAGGATTGTCTTCTTGTAGGTTTCCTTTGTAAAGAGGATTGGAATGTAGAAGGCGACGATGAAGAAGATCGTAGTCCATTGTGTAAATCGCCAGCCTTTCACTTGCACTACAAACCCTCCAATGAGTGGACCCAGGACGGCCCCGAAGGTAGGCACGGAGTAGTAGAAGCCCATTGTGATGGCTCGATCTTTGCCAGCCGTGTAGTCGGTGATCGTAGCGGAAGCGTTCCCAATTGCCGGTGCCGCGAACGCGCCAGCGAAAAAGCGGCAGGCAACAAGGCTGGCCATGGATTGCGAGAAGCCCGCACCGAGGATAAACAGCGCGAAGATGGGAGTGGTTATCAAGATGACCACTTTCCTGCCGGCCGTCTCGCTGAGCGGCGATCCCACGAGCGGACCTGCCGCCATGCCAAGATTAAACATGGCGAGTGGCAGGATGGCGTCTTCTTCGGACGTGTTGAACTCATTGCGGACATCTTCGACACCAGCGGAATACAGTGATGCTGCGAATGTAGAAACGAAGGCGAGAAGGGTGTATGAGATGGTAGAGATTACTCTCCGACGGGAAGAGAAGTTGCGAGGGTCGTCGGGGTCGTCTGGGGAAGCCCAATCTTTTGCCGAAAGGATGGGTGAAGGCTCATGAGAAGGTATAGAGGGGTTCATGCCGGTCTGTCTCGGGATACATTGTCGTGACTGGCGATAGGGATGTCTCTTGTCATATGTGAAAGAAGTGCTGTTCAATACTGTACCTTTCGCCGACGTCGGCCAAGCTGTAGGACGAGATTCTGTCTGCAGATCATGTAGCAAGGCGTGGGAGTAACTGTGAGGATGCTGCGGGTAGGTCGGTTTATGGGAGTCGGGGGAAAGCGGAGGGACGAATCTCGGCTTCATCTGGATCTTGACTTCTTCTTGACAAGTTCGGGAAAGAGTTTGCATGTTGTCAGTATTGGAAGAATGTAAGAAGATGCGAGAGGTGAGGTCTTCGTCGAAAGGCACTTTTTGTCACCAGGGTAGAACTACCATGACTTTTGTGGTTCGAAACACATGGGGCCTTCTCCACCACGACTTTCACCTTTCATCGCCACGACACCTTTACGGCAACACCCACCCTTTCTGTACACGCCATGCCCGACGACGACCTAGCCCGGATCCTCAAAGAGGCCCTCGAGATCCAGCGCCAGGCGAACGTATCATGGGCAGCAGGGAAGAAGGAGCTCTTCGACGATGGAGGCCTCACTTTGGCGGTGCTTGGGTGCGGTAGCATGGGCATTGCGATTCTGGCAGGAATCATGGATGCGTTGAACAACAGCTCAGCTTCTCAAGATGAATCTACGCCTGACAAGCTTCCAACGAAGTTCAATGCGTGCGTACGGTCAAGTAAGAGCGCGGAGCGTGTGAGACGAGAGCTTGAGAAGTACAATGGGAAGCTCAGGATATTCGAAAAAGACAATGAAGTCGCAGTGCAGCAGGCAGACATCGTCATACTCGGTTGTACGCCAGACGTGTACCGCGAAGTTCTTTGCGAGGAAGGACTGCGAGAGGCATTGGCTGGTAAACTGCTCATCAGCATCATGGCTGGAGTGAAGGAGAAGCAGATACATGATGCGTTATACCCCGATGGATCGCAAGAGACGCACAAATGCACCATTACCCTCGCCATGCCCAATCCCGCCGCTGCTATTAGAGAATCACTCACCGTCGTCGCGATACCCGATTCTCCCCTGCCAACTGACACGCAAGCATTGGTCGACTGGATTTTCACCAGAATCGGCAAAATCGTCTACCTTCCCGCTTCCAAGATGTCCGTCGCTACAGCACTGTGTGGCTCTGGCACTGCTTTTGCGATGACCATGGCCGAGTCAATGGCTGCAGGAGCTATTGCCATGGGCTGCCCAGCTGAGGAAGCTTATACCATGGCAGCTCAGGCTATTCGTGGTGCCGCCGGCTTGCTACTGAAAGGCGGGCATCCCGCTGTACTCCGCGATAGTGCTACGACACCTGGAGGCTGCACAGTCGCTGGATTAATGGTGCTGGAAGAGGGCGCATTCCGTGGGACAGTTGCCAAAGCCATCAAGGAGTCGGCCCAGGTTGCAAGCCAGCTCGGACAGGACAAGTGAGGAAACTTGAACTTTATCATATTCCAAACGCATCTACGGCTCGACTTACCCTCATGACTGTTGCTTATCTCCCGTCCAACACAAAAGCAATCCTCGCTGTGCTCAGATGGACTCGGCGCCGGTGAGATCAGTCTGTGTTGGAACAGGATCGGAAGATTATCGGAAGATTGATTCGAGGTGAGTCAAAGCACAAGTGCTGGGTCGCTGATGGTCATGCTGCAATCTCGGGTCCTCCTAACCAAGTCCTCGAAACACCATCGCTGCCGCCCGACTCAACGTCGCCAACCACTGCCCTCGACAATCTCAGATGACAGAGTCTGTCGAATCTTGTTCAAGACGACCAGAAGTTTTGTGTCATGTCGATGCTTCCGCCGCTCATCGTGATATAAAAACCCAGCCTTCGAGGCACAGGTGACAGGATCGGCGGGCCGTTAATGCAATGGCTGGACCCAAGGAATCACCGATGCAAGCCAAGAATCTCTTATCTATCGATCTTGGCTTTTCTAATGACTTCGCAAAGAAGTACTTCCACTTGCAGCAGACCATCTGCGGTTGAAATGGTAGAATGTGTCCTGTTTCGCCGTACAGGGTGATTGATCAAATGGCTTCCGACTTCCGATTGGCAACAATGCAGCCAAGCGCTCACTGCCATAGCACGCTCTTCGACAGCTTTGCCAGGCCTAACAATTGCGACATGCTTATCTTTTGTCCTTGTCAACTGTCTATACAAGAGTCCGCCATGCACGCGCGATGCCTACAACATTGACTCAATTTGGACAACACATACCGCGAGCAACGCTATGGAATAGGCCGGACTTGACTCAGAAGGCAATACTCCCGAGAGATTTCAGCACACAATGGCCTTATCGAATCCTCGCTGGTTCGTTGCACAGGAGTCCTTCCAGCCAACCACGCCTCATAGAAAGTCACCCACGATCTCAGATCCCTATTACCCCCGATTTGGCAATCCCTGGGCATAAGCATCCTTCGGCCGCTGTTTCGTCCACGCGGGGCCCTTATCTCGCCCAGCAAAGATATCAGCACGACAGTGAATGAGCATTGTCTTGGTATTTTCTTGTCCTTGGATGCGCCAGGGTGAATCGCAGCTGAAGCCCGGTCGACGGTGGAGTCGCCATGATCCCGGTCTGATATATGTATGAAGTGATGCGTCCGCTATCAGTGCAGCCTTGATCCGGACATACTCGCTTTCGCGTTAGTACTCTTGTTTGTGGTTCTCTGGTGATAGAACCTAGTCAAGCGATCATGTCGTCTCCTGCAGAAGTCTACAGCGAGATGTTCCCGGCGGTGAGTACATCAAAACAAGATTCAGGCCATCATTTTATCGATGCATACTGACTTCGACCATCACAGCCCGAATATGACCCCTCCATGCCACGAGGAGGTAACACGCTTGAAGTCAATGTTAACGACCAATACACCGGCCATGAGTTCCACTATGTCTACCTAACCGTCTGCGCCTTCCTCGTGTGGATGATAATCCCCGGCATCGGTCTCCTGTACAGCGGTCTCGCACGAAGGAAAAGCAGTCTGGCCTTGCTCTTCCAAACATTGATGGTCATCGCCGTCGTCACTTTCCAATGGATGTTTTGGGGCTACTCGCTTGCCTACTCCCGCACGGGCAATGCGTTTATCGGCAACCTCGACAACTTTGGCCTGATGGGTGTTCGTGTCGCTCCATCGCCTGGTAATGCGTTCTTGCCGGAGATCATCTTCTGCTTCTATCAGTTGCTCTTCTGTGCTGTTACAGTGCAGCTCGTTATCGGAGGTGCTTTCGAGCGTGGTGGTATCCTTGCTTCGCTCCTCTTTAGCTTCATCTGGGCTACGATCGTCTACTGCCCGATTGCGAACTGGACTTGGAACGCCAATGGCTGGTTGTACAACCTCGGTATGCTGTCTCTGTCTAATCTCGTCACGCTTCTTCCTCTGACCCCCTTCCAGGTGAGCTCGACTTCGCCGGTGGCGGACCTGTGCACATCGCCTCTGGCTGCGCCTCTCTAGCCTACGCTCTCATCCTCGGAAAGCGTCAAGTCAAGTCCGAGATCGGTAGAGGCCGCACCAAGCCACACAATGCTTCTCTCGTCTGGCTCGGTACCATTCTGATATGGTTTGGATGGTTCGGCTTCAACGGTGGCTCTGCTCTGAACGCCTCCGTCCGCTCGCTGTACGTCGTCTTCAACACCAACACCGCCGCCTCCACTGGTGTCTTGGGATGGGTGCTCGTCGACACGATCAGAAATAAGGGCAAGTTCTCCGTCACGGGTGCATGTGAGGGTGCTATTGCTGGTCTTGTCGGTATCACACCAGCGGCTGGGTTCGTTAACTTCTGGCTCGCGGCACTCATCGGGTTCCTCACTGGCATTGTCTGCTCCTCGCTGCACGACATTAACGACTGGCTCAACATCGACGAAGGACTTGACGTCTTCAAACTCCACGGAATCGGCGGCATGGTCGGATCGTTCCTCACTGGTATCTTCGCCGATGCACCCATTGGCGCTCTCGACTACGAGCTCGAGATCGCTGGTGCTATCAATGGCAACGGCGTCCAAATCGGCTATAATCTGGCTGGCATCGTCGCCATCGCAGCCTACTCCTTCACAGTGACTTCGATCATCTTGCTCGTTCTCAAATTAATCCCTGGTGTTGGGCTAAGAGTCTCGGCTGAAGATGAGATGATGGGTCTTGATGCGGTGCATTTCGCTGACGAGGAGATCGGTGACTGGGAGTACATGAAGGAGACTCGCTCGACTCTGAATGGCCATAGTGGCGCTGAGCAGAGTCGTCGTGTGAGTTCCGCTGGGTCAAAGGAGAGGGAGATGGAGTCGACGCCTGCAACTTCACCGGCTCAGGCTACGGTTTGAAGTGGTTGGTTGATACCTCGAGGAAAGGTCGCTCATGCGAGGGAAGCTTGTTGACGGCCTGAAGCACCAACTAGTTTTACCTGACTAAGCGAACTGTGTATTTTTCTTCGTCCTTCCGACAATCCTTGCCACCTACAACAGCCTCCCACATCTCTTCTTTCTCTCTTCCAGACTCAATGACTACTCCCTCGTTTTCCAATGTGCGTCCAGACATTGTACACAGCGGTCTCCGCACAACCGCGAGCCCGATAGGGTAATCCGATCCCCCTTTGCATACAGGTCCTGCCCTTTGACAAGGGATAGCCCTTCAAACAATCGCGTCTCAAGCCTCATCATTCCTGGCTTACTAGCTACACCTTGTATCGTCGTGTCCGCAGTCCAGCGCTCTGAGATAAGAGCCCGAGCAATGTGTCCACACAAGAACACGAGCAGGGCGTTGAGACTTTAGAGCCACGAGCAGCCTATCGAGTCTGGCGCCTGGACCCGGCAGATATGTACGGAGTCGTCGACGGCAGAAAGACGTTAGACGAGCATGGGTGCAAGAATCGAGGGTACGAGCAGAGTGTCAAGCCTGCGTACCGTTTCTTAGTCCGGTACCCGTCGGCAATCTGGACAACCATTGCCTGACATACTCCCCATAGTTACCGACCGAGAATCAAGAGGACTAGCAAAGTAAATGCCCGAAGCATCCGCTAGCCAGGTTCCAACTACGGTGGATATATCGCGCATGCAGGACTCGGTGCCAGGATCAACCCACGAATCGGAGTAACATGTTCGTTCGAAGACAGGTTGTGGTTGGCTTCATCTGACTTTCTGGCGACCTGCTGCTTCCTGTATGCAGGAGGACCTCTGTACTTGGGCCAGGACATTAGCGGTGTAGCCTTGCGAGGAGTGCTTGCTAACAGCATATAAGAATTCTCTCCTTCTCCGCTCCTCCAAGGTCCGCCTTTGAAAAAGTCCCTTCCCGGCTCGATCTCGTCTTCGCCACGACCAACGACGAACGATTCTATAGGAGCATTCTCTGACCGCAAACATGCATCTCGCGTCTATACTGTTCGCTTTGTGGACCAGTAGCTGCCTAGCTAAATACGTAAGTCTTGTCGCCCAACGATCGGAACCTTGCTTTGCTCTAATTACCTATGCTCTAGGTCTGCTACAAGAAGGGTACAAATTTTGGCCATTACCGCACTAATCGCAAGGCAAACGGCGACGAAGATTTAAGCTGGACATGCGACGAACCCTACGGCTGCTGCCTCGATGAGCAAAACAAAGGGGTCGAAGCGCCATACTACGTCTGTCAAGCTGTACGCTCTCAACTTCTTATCGACCGTCCTACTCTTGAACAGCCTGACCACTTTTCTTCTTTCTAGAGATCCGGATGCGGCCAGCAAGGCGAGGTGTGTTCGCCAAATCCCAGCAGCGGATATGCGGTCTGCAAGGACGTTGGCAAAACCAACTTTGTAAGTTTCGTCGCCCGACGAACAGAACCTCGCTTCGTTCTAATCACCTATGCTCTAGGTCTGCATTCCAAATGGGCAAGGATTTGGCCGCGAAAAAGTCGACACCAAGTCGCACGAAACGACCTATGCAACCGTGTGTGGAAACGCTCACGGCTGTTGCTACGACCAACTAAACAACGCCCAAGGCGCGGCGTTCTACACCTGTCAAGACGTACGCACTCCACTCTCTACCAACCGTTCTGCGCTTTGACAGCCTAACAAAAAATTCAGGCATTCGGATGCGGCAACAAAGGTGCGAGATGTGTGCCAAATAAAAGCAGCGGATATGCAGTCTGCAATTGTGATCGCCCCGGCCATAATTCGTGCTAGTTCGCCAGCGGCTCCTCTGATCGTCAGTTGGCCGGCAGCATGAGCTATAGAACGAGGGTAGTTGCCTCCCATCTAGTTGGTACCCGAACATCCAACAAAGCCATTGTTGGTCGCGCCCGTGTGCGTGATCGTGCCACCCCACTGTCCCCTCGTGTTGAAGATCACACGGTCCGGTCCAGGAGAACCTACAACGGCATTAGTGACCCCGCCGCTCTCATCCTTCGTGCACGAGAGAAGCAAGAACTCACCACCAGAGTACGTCGCTCCACTGGACAAAATCGGGAATTCCTGGTACGGTCCGCTGACCGCAAAGCTGAAGCCCTCGCGGTTGTTGTACTGATGTGGGTAGTTGTTCGATCCGACCTGCTGGCCGTTGGCGTAGTAGTTGTAACCCTTGTTCACGGCGGCGGACACGGCTCCGGCGGAGTAGTACTGGTTGCCGCAGTATGTGGCTTGCTGGCGGATCTCGAGCTCTGGGACGGCGACGGCCTCGGTGATGGGTGTGCTGAAGGCGGTGGCGGCGAAGAGGAGAGCGGAGGAGAGGAGGGACAAACGCATGGTGGGCGGTTGGAAGGTGGGTGAGGTGGGTGGGCTGGGTAGGGCCGGGAGATGGACGGACGCTGGAAAGTCACAGGAGATGAAGTCGGGTTTATATGTTCCTGATACTCCCAGTGTCTCGGACAGTTCTTTCTTCGAGGATAGCGTGTGTGTCCATGGTCAACTTACCTCGTGCATCCAATCACGGAGGTCAAGGAGCACATGCTCGCTACAACGCGACTCGCACATGCGCAACCGGCGATCTTCCTTCGTGGATGTTACATTGCCGGAAGAGGCGGAAGATCGCATCAGACATGTCCATTGGGTAGAAAAGTAGGCTCTCGCTTCGAAGCTGCCGCTACCTTGTTGATCCCTTCCATCGCCACGGGCTGTAAGCCGGAGGAATGTCCAAGAAGAGTCTGTAATATAGTGAGCGGAAAACGCATTTGGAAGGTCGTAAAGAATTGGAGGTTGGCAAAGATAAGGAGCCAAAGAGACGTCTTTATCAGAGCACATGGGTGCTGTTGCGACTGCGGAGACCGCAAAACGAACATTGGACGGAGCGGAGTATATTCAGATCTTATGTGTAGACCCGACCAGTAAGAAGTCCTAGTTGAAGACGTTCTGTGTATAGTGCTGATATTTGAAGAGAAGATCGACGTCCAGTGTGGTACTTAGTACCAGAGAGGAAGGAGCGTCCGAAAGCTTCTTGGCTGAGGGTCCCGCCAAAGTTGAGCACGAGGTGGCATGCTGCGTGATTGTTTGCTCGTGGATTATATGTGGCGATTTGCACTTGAACGGACTGGAAGTCGTATCCGGCTGCCGTCGCATCGGTTCGTCCTTCTTTCTTATTTGATAGCATGTGCGAGAATGTGTGTAGAACTTGGCGGTGGGACGTCATGAGAAATGGTTCCGGTTCATTACTTACTAAGAAGAGCTGGTAGTAGCAACTGGACACATACACCTATTCGATTCATCAGCATATCTGTGCAGAAGACTCCGTCTCCAAACACATTTTACCGGAACCTGATTACGACAACAAGAACAGCGCCATCAAGAATAAACATCCCCCAGAAGTACTCCACGATGCCTCAGGCCGGTCTAGCTGCAACTCAGCAGCTCCAGCACTCCAAGCAATATGCCGCCCTGAGCGAGCACCTTACAGCAAACGCCACGGCCTTGGACAAGGTCATCGATCGTCTCAGCGAGCCGGTCGAGAGCTGCGTTCAGACTTCTGCCAATACAGACGAACTCGACGAGCATCTCACCACAACGTGGAAATCCATCATCGCCAAAGCAGCCGAGACTTCCTTCAAAGACGCCAACTCTTCCCGATTGGTGAATGTGGTGATGCAACTGCAGAGCCGATCCGGTGTCAAGAAGGATGGCTCTGCTTTTCAGGTTGAGAACATGACTCTGTGGAAAGACTTACCGACTTTTGGATGGCAAATGCGTGATGCTTGGAATCTGGGTATGCTAGACCATCCATGTTCGCAAGATGTATGTCATGCTAACGAAAGTGGGCAGTCCCTGAAGAGAGAAGCGACCAAGCAACCAAGGACCACTGGATCAACCTCAATGCATTTACCGCCTCGCTCGTAGCCGCCGCAGAGAGCAAGTCGCAGGGCAAACCCGACTTCTCCCTCTACTGCATCTGGACCGTTCGCGACGGACTGGAAGAAGACCTCGAAATGGTGCCAGAGTTCTCGATCGCAGCGGCGGCCACGTGGTTTGTTTTCGCGGCGCCTACCATCAAGAAGTTCTGTCGGGATGGAAAGTCTTTCGAAGGTAAGATGGCAAAGGGAGGTTGTGAGTACCAGCAACGAGGTTGGACTGGGTTCAGTGAGGAGAGGTGGAAGGCGTGGGAGGAGAGGCTGAAGACCGCGGAGGGCAGGGTGAAGGAAGAGAGCACGAAGGAACTGGTTCAGCAAGCGTTGAAGGCGGTGGCGGAGAACTGATGGTATGTGTTGCCATGCGTGTTATGCACAGGGAAGGAAACGCACGAACGATTTGCAGCGTCGAACTTGAAACGAGCTGATGATACTGGTTCGCCCTCGTCTGAGATGAATGTTTCGGATTTCTCGGTCCTATATGGCCCCACTTCAGATTGCTGGACGGTCAGTGTGACGCAGCACAAGCACAGAGCAAACACGACATCTTTTGACGGCCGTGGCAGTGATCGGAAAGCTGCGGATGGGCGTTCTCTTCAACCCTGCTGTACGAGACGAAGTGAAGACGAGCGAAGAAATTGTGAAATGTCTGTAGACAACGTCTTCCTTGTCATTGTCACCCGTGACCCATGCGAATCTGGACCCTGACCTCGTGAGGCTGAAGATACTTCTCCTTATTATTCAACGTTGACCGTCTCGATATACGCGCGTCGATGTCATGCGCGTTGACCCTGTGAGCTGCCTCGCCTTACATGATGCAGATGATGAAATATACGATCGCAAGCCATTGGAGTAGAGTCCTCGAGGTGTGACATTGCTTGTGTTCGAAGGAAGACAAGGAAGAAAGTCTTCGAGTGGATGAAAGGCGAAGACCTGCCCGCGTGGCGCCAAATTCCTTGGTTCAGGTTCCGGGGAACAACGTCTTTCCACTCCCGACCAAAGCGCTTGCGTGTCTGAGATACGATACCCCGACCTGATCTGATCTCGCAACGGACCTCCCAGGCGCAGATTGACTTCGACAACATCTTCCGTGCTCTTATGATTACCGTGTATACTGTATCCGCAACACCAGCGTACCTGACCTCTACTCGAACACCGTGCAGGGATCCGACTTGGACAATTTGCAAGCGCTACCGCAGGGCTGACACCGCCCGCTGTCTCGACTCTCTGACACTCCACCTTCCTCATCGACGTCCCACCTCTCCACCATCACCACCGCCGACGCTACCATTACGCGACCAGCCCGGCGCTGTGTTTCTCAGAGTTCTCTTTCAGTGGTATTTTCCACCGACGCAGGACGACGATTCGCGCACTAATTGTCCCTCTCTGGACTCCCCGCGCATCGCCGACTTCCACATAGCAACCCGACTTTCGTTTACATCTCAACAACACGCGCTCTGCGAGCTCCGGCGGACTGGCCACCTCCAGTCTACGACACTCTTTCAGATCGCATCAGCCTACCGCGCTTATCGACTCGATATTTACCGCCCGACCGCCGCCGTGCTTTCTCGTCGCTCGCTTAACGTCTCCTTAACACACCACCGACTTACACATGCCCAGTCCCGGCGGTTACAACTCGCCGTCGCTGCAGAAGATGGAAGTTGGAAATGGCCGCTATAATGGAGGAAGAGGATTCAGCATGGGCAATATTGCGGGCGATCCTTTTTGGTTGGGTTCAATAGGCATTGGGATAGTGAGTCGCTGCTACTCATATCACACACACACACACACACACAGAGGCAAAGGACTAACAATGTCGCAGTCCGGCTGGCTCATCGCCTTTGTCAGCTCTATTGTCGCCGACATCGCACAGGACTTTCCAAATTACTCATGGTGGTGCTTGGTTTACATGCTGTTCCTGATCATTGGAGTCATCTTTGTGGTCGGCTCTGATTCAGTCTTCACCTACCACGTCGCTATGGCTGCTTTGCTATCCGCAGGACTGGTCTTCACGACATCGTCCGTAAACTCACTCATTTATTCGGCCCAGCCAGCGAAAGAGGCAGCTGCAGCCGGGTTCATCTTGCTTTCAATCTGCACAGTATGTATGCCGCATGGCCTCTCTCAAGGCATTCCACTGACTTCTGCTAGATCGTCTGGATGCTTTACTTTGGCTCTCAACCTCAGGCCTCCCACCGACAAACCCTCGACTCTCTCGCCCTCCACAAGGACCGCGTACCGACTAGCCGCAGCAGTAGAGCCATGCGCCAATCGTACCGTCCCGACACCACTCTCTCGGCCGCCCAACAACACCAGCAACATCAGCAACAAATGTACAATTCCAGCCACCTCGCCGGTTTCGAGACCGCTTCACCCGTCACAGGCTACCCAGGCGGCGCACCAGGAGTCTCGACTCGCGCTTCCGCCGCACAGTTTCCACAACCTCTCAATCCGCAGTCATCTCACCCAACCTTGCCAGGCGCTAACGGTGCCTCGGGCATGGGAGGCACGGAAGCATCGGGCAACACTGCGCCAGAGACATACCCGTACCGCGCAAAAGCGATCTACAGCTACGAAGCAAATCCAGACGACGCGAATGAGATTTCGTTCTCGAAACATGAGATTCTCGAAGTATCGGATGTGAGCGGCAGGTGGTGGCAGGCGAAGAAGGAGAACGGCGAGACCGGCATTGCGCCGTCGAATTATCTGATTCTGCTGTAAAAGCCAGGATGAACAGCACTTTTGTCGATGAGCTTTTGATTGTTTTCCGGTCGGATGAAGGGACAAGAGCAAAAAACTAGCGTTGTATGGAACATATCCGGTTTTCAGAGAGAGAGAGTGTGTGTGGGATGAGGAGCATACTTCTGGATGGCGAAGAGCGAGCACGGAACATGCTACGAATACCCACGAGATTTGCGTTTTCTTTGCGTGCTTTCTTGCGGGCTTGCGAGATTATCTGTTCGACGGGAAGTGGGTGCAATACAGAATTTCTCGGACTCCATTTTCAAACTCGGACTGGTTACAATGAGAGCTTTCTAAGCCAGTGGTGTCCTCGATCGAATCGTGGTGTTGGAGCTGTGTGTGGCGGCGGTATCTTACTTGATTGCCCGCGGGGCTTCGGTCTGCCAATCTACTTTCGTTTTCGATAGACGGTCGATTGGTCTTCCCTGTGGTGTCGTCCTTGGTGCCGATCAAGTCTGTCTTCGTGCACCGTAAATCTTTCAAGGTTTCGTAGTCCCATTTCAGCGCTTCACGTGATATTGGACATCACCTCGCCGTTCTTGCCCACGATAGTATGTAATGCACTACAATGGGATACGATACAATTCAGATTGTGTGCCGCGAGTCGTAAGATATATAGGATTGTTTTGCTCGTGAGGAAGCGATTCGAGGAATTGTTGGATGGCTTCCGGGCACGAGCTAAATTCTACTGTTGGCTCTGGCCCGACGGCGTCGACTCCGGCGTTCCCACACTCGAATCGGTTCAAATGATCAGACCGTCGCTGCTGTTGGAGACGCCGAAGAAGCTCCTACCGTTTGATTGTGTTGAACTTATCGTGTCGCCATTCTGTTACCTCGAGCATGAGCCGCTCTTGGGAATTTCTTTTCCACCCTCGGAGAGTCAGCATCAGCGAAGTCGGCATCGCAGTAGCCTGAAAGTGAATCGTGTGCTGCTCCTAAAGTCGATGAACAACCTCCATGTGTCTGTCGCATTGTGCATCAAAACGGTACTGCCGCCGTGAACTGTGTGTTCAGCAAGAATTTGGGGGAAATTACTCTATCGTCCGTAACTTTTGCCCTGATTAGCCGTTGGCCTCAATTCGAACTTGAGGAGCACCGCCGAGATATCGTCTGGCAGCAAAAGTAGTCGAGAAGAGCTAAAAAAAATTGCATCCGCCGGGAATTGACTACCGCCGTTGTCAGTTGAAAGCTCAATCTCATGTAAACCAGTGGTGACGCTTACACCCGAACCTGCCGCTGGAATCTGAAGATGGAAGGCGGCAATCCTAACCATTAGACCACGAATGCTTGTGTTGCTGGGATTTTGATCAACTTAATTGTATACATACGTTAAAATCTAGCAGTTGCGAAGAATGTCCGAACTATGACCCTCGACACCCGTATTCGAGCGGACAGATCGATTGTCCTGGTCATCCTCTTTCGAACCAGATGCTACTCGTTATGTTGTTGTAATGCCTTCGTGGAGTGGTGAGTCCACTCGCTGTTTGCTTGAATTTCCAACCTCCGAACGAAGTTTGCAGGCGGTGGTAGTTAGCTTTGAGGCTTCTTCACAGGGTTTCTGGCAATGTCATGCAGCGTCACTATGTGATTCCTGGCTCTTGTGATGTTCGCCCGACCTGCCACTGTCGTCGCTGTTGTCCGACTGCAAGGTCGGCGATGAGTGTACGAACAAAGCGAGGTCTTGGACTGCCACTTCTGGACAACGAGGACAGCGACCTAGCGTATCAGTACCGAGAATGCATTGCGTACATCACGTGGCCTGCAACTACTTCCCATGAAAGAACATCGACAAGTAACATCGCAATAGTACTGGGCCACTGCAATAGCAGCTTCGACAACATCGTTAGGGTTGGCTTAGGTTCGCCTTAGGGTTATGGGCTTCGGCGAGGTCTCGAAGCGACAGCGAGGTCCCTGAGATGCTGTTAACGGTTGGAACGATCGACGTATGGTAGTTCGATACTATATCTTGTCTGCCGAAGCTTCGGTGAAAGCAGTTATGAGGTGCAGCAAACACGATAATGTTCGGACCAACACCCGTAATGTGTACATGTTGAGCGTGTCCACCGCATGGCACTGATGGCAGGTTCATCGTGAAGGCATCGCGGGAGTAAGCAGACGCTACTCTGGAGGACGACGACACCGGCTCCAGGAATGTACATGTTGCTGGCGATACAAACTTGAACTGGAAAAGGATCAATGTGAAATCATAAATTGTGCGACTATATAGCCATCATAGATGTGGTTCTCCCATGCTGCAAGAACATGCTGACTCCTGAATCGTCTGTCCTGTTGACCTTCCCTTCCTGTCGATTTTCTCGTTCCCATTTCATGCCGCACCACCACCACCCGTCAGTCCACCAACAACACCCCCAACGACATCCCCAGCAATACCGCCAATATCCCCGATCAAATTCGCCAACTTCAACTCCTTCGCCGCCTTGACCACATCGCCATCACTCCTATTCATCGCAGCAACCGACTGGTAGAATCCCGCTCCAGCACCCAACAACTGATTCACCCCCAGCGGCCACGGCACAGGCGGGTTCTTGTCCGACTGCGTTGAAGTGCCCGCAGGAGCACTGCTTCCCCCGTTCGCCGTCAGAGCGCTGGCACTGTTCGCACTGCTTGTACCACTGGTACTGCTCGTGGTACTAGTCGTGCTCCTCGCCCTCGCAGCAAACGTCGTCACAACACGCGCCCACTGGAAGTTCATCAACGCGGGAGTGTATCCATCCCTCTCGCCGGCGTCCCAGTACTCCCAGCCCATGGCAGAACCAAAGTTGGCGTAGTTTGCGCGAAGCGTATTGAGAGTCCTCTGCTAGGCCCCAGCGGAGAAATGCCCACTCCCTCCATCTGCCGGATTCGCGAGCAATCCAATCGCAACCCGTGATGGCGAATATCCATTCTGAATGATGCGATTGTATCAGGTGGGAGTGCTGGCGTCGCCCCAACCGTTGTAGAATTGTGCGTTGAACCAATTGATGATTTTGCCGTTGGGTTTGAGGAAGGACGTGGCTTGTCGGTCGAGGGCGGAGTAGGAGAAGCCGGCGAGACCATAGTAGTCGGGGGTGAAATCGGAGGCTACGGGTGCCATGGTGAGAATGAAGGAGGAGCCGAGGTCGGCGTTGAGGCGGCGGAGGAGGTTGAGAGGGCAGGAGAGGGGGACGCGCTCTTCGATGTCGAGGTCGAGGCCTTGGATTTTATATTGCTTGAAAATGGCGAGGAGTGGAGCGTAGAAATTGTTGTTCTAAGATCGTTAGATGGATATGAAAGAGGAAAACGAACAATTGAACTCACAATCGCTCCGTTGGTGCCGCTGCAGAGGCGAGGGTATGAACCCGGCGCGGCTCCGCCGAGCATCATCATTACTTTCACGCCACGAGCTTGGAGTTGAGCAACTTCCTGCCAGATCGTTTGTAGATGGCATCGCTGGGTCAATTGTCGTTGAGATTGATGTCTCCTGGAGCGGAGTTGATGTGTACGGCCGCAAGGTAATTGTGTGTGACACCGGTATTGTTCTGAATGAGAGGCAGGAGAGAGCGCTGTCCCCCAGATGTGGTACGAAAGGTCTGGATATACATCACAGAGCGGGAGAAAGAAGAGGATTGTCGTGGCTGGACATCTTGAGTGGCGGGAAGAGCGGCAGTCAAACAGAGAAGGGAGAGCACTGAGAATAGGAGAGGGAAGCGCATGTTGAGAACGATATCAATGCGATATGAAAGAGATGCTGCTCTGCCAGAATCAAGAATAGACGAACGAAAGGAAAGACGCCAGAGCAGACGGCGGACAATATGCGATACTTGCTACTCGCCATCA
The DNA here is from genome assembly GCA_000223825.2 of Zymoseptoria passerinii SP63. Taxonomy (NCBI): domain Eukaryota; kingdom Fungi; phylum Ascomycota; class Dothideomycetes; order Mycosphaerellales; family Mycosphaerellaceae; genus Zymoseptoria; species Zymoseptoria passerinii. The sequence continues at coordinate 4,004 of AFIY01001248.1, read as the reverse complement.
CTCATACCAAGACCAAAGCTCCACTGTGCATCTTCAGGTGGCTTAAAGATCTTCTGTAGAACGAGGTCATAATTTAAACCGCTTTAGGATGCCGCAAGACCCTGTATGTGGCCGATCGCGAGGAGGAAAGAAGGCGACTGGCTGACGGCGCCGAGTCCAGCTCCACATGGTCGTTGTCACTACTCTGGCGTCAATATTGGTGGGCTGAACGAGCGGCTTGCAACTTTTCCGAAGTGGTATGTGTGCCACCTACCTCCCAGCGTAGGAGAAAGAAGAAAGGCGTATGACTTGAAGTGAATGGGACGCCATCGTCTCCAGAGTGTTGACGTGCACAGCTGCTGTTGATGATAGAACTAGCACGCGGAGCCATATGCTGACCCAGTATATAGGGGAATCCGAGATGGAAATCGGTCTTTGTTTTTGATGATAAGAGAACGAGAGAAAGAGGGGTCGTCGTTGTGATGCTTCGGCGGGTCAATCTTTGCACGTGATCTGGCGATTGTGGAGATCTGGCGAGACGAGTCGTGACAGAACAGCAATTGACGGCCCAGACATTTGCGCGCAAGATTGATGCTATCGTCGCATGCATACCACGACGACTACGACCATACCAGGAGCGAGCAAAAGCAGGCTTTAGGCAAACTACAATCCGAGACAGGACCCGCGACCCCCTCACCACGATCCTCATGACCAGCCACAATTGATAAATACTCCACCAATACACCGATCTATTGACGCATACTCCGCGCATTCCTTCTCCCGCAAAAGTCACCCCAATTATTCAATACCGCCACGATGAGCAACAAGATGTGGGAGGTCGACCCGGAGACGCGGTTTAAGCTGGTCGAGATCTCCAAGACGAACGAGAATAGCAGATGCATAGACTGTGGTGCTCCGAGTCCGCAATGGGTGTGTAGTCATGGCGAAGAACCGCACATCATACGGCATGGCTAACGATAGACGTGTCGAAGGCTTCTCCCAAATTGGGCATCTTCTTCTGCCTCGCCTGTTCGGGTATCCACCGCTCACTCGGCGTACACATCTCCTTCGTCCGAAGTGTAACAATGGACGCTTTCAAGACAATGGAGATTCGAAAGATGGAGCTGGGAGGTAACAAGCCATACAAGGAGTTCTTCAACAACCACTCAAGTAACTCGATCATGGGCCGAGATTTTGAGTCATGCACAATCGCCGAACGCTACGACTCCGAAGCTGGGGAGGAATGGAAAGAGCGATTGACAGCGAAGGTGGAGGGTACTGAATATGTGCCCGGCGCGAAACCAAAAAAGACAACTCCAGCTCCACAATCTCGCCAACAACAGCCTCTCTCCTCTGGGCGTAACACACCATCTTCACTATCGAATTCCGCCATTCCCCAACGAACCATCTCGCCCTCCCAAAAGTCCCGCAATGAAGCCTACTTCGCCAGCAAAGGCGCCGAAAACGAGTCCCGACCCGAAGGTCTCGCTCCTTCGCAAGGCGGAAAATACTCTGGATTCGGATCCGCTCCTCCGCCTTCGAACAACAACAGCTCCACACCAGCAGGAATCGCTGACTTCCAAGCCGACCCTCTTGCGGCATTGACCAAGTCTTTCTCCTGGTTCTCCTCGACGGTCACAAAACAAGCTGCGGCAGTGAATCAGGCATACATTCAACCAGGCATGAAGTCCCTTGCAGACGGCGAGCTAGCAGCTCAAGCAAGAAGACAGGCGGCTGTGCTTGGAAGCACAGTGCAGCAAGGAACAAAAGGGCTAGGGGATCAGTTCAACAAATTTGTCGACCCGGATGCCGGTTCACATCGCGGTGGTGCAAGTAGTGGCGCCGGTCCGGCCAAGCCCGATTTCTGGGACTCCTTTGGACAAGATCCGGCGGGTCCGCCGAAGGAGAAGAAGGATTTCTGGGATGACTTTGCCGCGGCGGGTGAGACTGTGGCGGCGCAGAAACAGCAGAAGAGCAGTATTGGTACGAGCGCGATGAGGAACACTAGTGGGAGTGGGAAGAAAGATGAAGATGATGCTTGGGGAAAGTGGTGATCCGAGCGCTTGACCTGAAACCTCCATGATGGGCGAGCCTGCCGGAGCACTAGTCCCAAATAGATGAAAGATGGGAGACGAATACAGCACTCCCGCAAGAGTTGTTCACGATGGAGAAGAGTGAGCCATCACCAAAACCTGCTTGTCACAAAATCGAACTGTGCTTGTGGAAGGTGGACCAGCGACGGTAAACCGCCCCTTTGTTCGTCCACTCCCTCCGAACGCATGTCTCACACGCGAGAGACAGATCCGCACGCGGTCGATGACTGAAGTATATGAGAAGCTCGCCCGCCATTGCCGCCGAACTTTGCTTATTGACGAACATCAACACTGCAGCACAACTATATACTCAAACCGACCTGGAGCTCTTGAACGGCACAGCCAGCAAGTATACTTTCACATTCTTCTTCTTGCTATATTTACATCGACCTTTTCACAATCTTGTCCTGTTCAGCTTTCCGGCCTGCCTCCAGCCTTCCTACCCCCTGGTCGGACTCAACACTACCCACACGACACGTCAAACACACGCATTCCTCCTGGCCTCGGATTATTCTGGACAACACCTTTGTTCAAGCTCTTTGCAACACAACAACGCTTTGTCGAGTGAAGGTCAAGGCGCTACATTGGCATTGTCTTCACGCAGACATGGCGAGTGTCGTGTGCTTTCACGCCCGTCTGCAAGTGACGGTGGTGGAGGACAAGAGCGATGGCCTATTTAGCTTGAGCTCTCGCAGCATCTGGATATTTTCTCTTCTTCTTCAGACCTTTTATTCCGCCAAACTCACAACCAGCCTGCCCAAACGTATTCAACACCAGCAACGCAAACCAACAACAACAGCAGGGAACCATCAAGATGGACCAATTCACCAACCGTTCAGAGGCTTCATCGAGCAACCCTAGCCCCCTGACGACTCGTCTTCCGGACCGTACTTTGACTGCCCCGGCCAATCCGCCTGTCAGGATGGGTTGGTGGCCAGATGGCGCAACAGCTGACCCATAGCCACCCACTCCTTCGCGGTACAACACCCTTCCGGCCCTCGCGACCTTGCGAGCCTCACTGAGCTCCACGACACTCTCCATCGGGACATCGCCACAGTGGCCGAGTTGTACGTCAGGCTCGGCGAACGCTACCATAGCATCGCCCCTCTTCTCCCTCCCGTCGGCCAAGCCCATCCAGCTTCACTCCTGTTCACCCTCAGCCAGTACCACGATGTCCCAATCGCGGGTCTCAAAGCCCTCTTCACCGTGCAATTCACCGAGGACGGTATGTTCGACTCGGAAATTCTCCGCCTACCGTCATATGAGTATGGATGTACCAACAGATTCATCTCTCAGCTCTGCTCGGTGAAAGAGTCCCTCATCCACGTCAACACCTCTGCACTCATCGAAGGCTCCCTGCAGGGATACTCCGATGTTCAGGGCACGATGGAGTTGGCTGATGAGGTGGTTGATTACTTGAAGGACTGGTTGGTAAGCGCGGAGTTCCACATGGAGGCTGTGAGTGGCTTGGCTGGGACGACAATCGACAGGGAGCACTACTGGACCTGCGAGAAGCGGGCCTGGAACGAGGCGGTGGAGAGCATTCGGGGGATTGGGTCGCATCGTCCGGTGAGGGGCCCAGGAGAGCGCCGAAGGGTCGAATGGGAAGTGACAGGGAGCGATCGTGTGGGAATGCCGGTTCCGAGAAGAATGCGACGTCGCCGATGATGGGTGACGAGACTGCTTTCGAATTGAGTGTGATGTTGGGGAGGGTTGCTGCTTGATCAAGATTGGAAGAATGGTATGATCACGGCGTTCCGGTATGGGTACCTTTTGCGATTGTTCAGATTGAAACAGATAGATACGAATCAACTGAGATGTACTTGTTCAGATCGCATACACATCTACCTACCGTACTTATTTTCTCGAAGTCGTGGCGCTCTTTTCATTGTGAAATGCCATGAATATTTGATAGCGCCCTAATGCTCAGTT